>JAQMYF010000017.1:5610427-5623144 GCA_030014195.1 Neosilurus mollespiculum
GAGAGAGAGAGAGAGAGAGAGAGAGAGAGAGAGAGAGAGAGAGAGAGAGAGAGAGAGAGAGAGAGACTTCAGTTAAGAGTTTTAATTCTTTCACCTAGAGTTTCGCAAACATAAATCTACATGATGATACAGGTAAATTTAGACACTTCCCCCAAACAACCTTCACTCAACACTGGGGCACTAATAAAAAGAAATAAAATAAAGAAAAAGAGTTGGCTGTTTAGAGCATGCGCATTAAAAAAATGAATAACTGTTATTGGACGCAGCCTTTCAATTCTCACTCCTCGGTGACAAATCAAACCATGAGGGTGTGAGAGAGGATTTGAGAAAATAAAACAGTCCACAATTTCACACTGACATTTATTTTAGGTTGGGAAAAAGAAAAACACATTGCCACTGCAAAGCTCTACCCAAGCTGCCTCATATGAACTTATTACCTGGATTTATAAAGGAATATACTGAATACAAAGCCTGATCTGTTGATTTATTTGGTCTAAATTGAAACATTTCAAACAATTGTACAATAGTACAAACCATGATAGTTAATATATCTGCGGTAATGATGGTACCATCTACGTCAGGGGGTCCCGGTCCTGTTCCTGGTGATCTACCTTCCTAAAGATTTTAACTCCAACCCTAATGGGGCCTGTGACAAATCCAAGCCTCACATTAAGTCTTCATTTCCAAGTCTTAAGTCTTGATTAGATGATCGGATGGTAAGGTGGCCGTAATTAGGGTTGAAGTGAACGTTTTCGGGAAGGTAGATCACCAGGAACAGGATTAGGCACCCGTGATCTGGGTGCTGTGTATTTAGACAAAACCAACAAATAAATCGAGGACATTAAAATACTGTTGATTAAATTATTACATAATGGACACACAAATAAGAACAATTACTTATTTCATTTTCAATACCAAGGACATTAACACAATGAAATTTACACAGCACCCCCACCCCCCACCCCCCGTACACAATTAAGTATTTAAACACTTAATTATCAAAAACACCTTTGATTAAAATGTGATTATTTACTAAGGTTGCTTTAATCTTCCTCATGAGCTCTTGGATTTTTTTTTAAAGGAATTGTTTAAAGTTTTTTGTTCATTTTATTATTTTCCCCTTGATTTTTCTTCTTCGTAGCCAATTCTGAAATTCTTCGTAGCCTATCATGCGACCACCACCAACCAGGAAGAGCGGAAGCATGCACGACTCCTCCGTGCGTCCTAACACACCCAGAGGGAAAATGCTATCCGACCCCCTTGTAATCATGAGCTCACAGACGCTCATGGTGATCAGCCTGTATCAGTGATTGCCTGGTGATCGCGGTAAGTGACAGGGAGGTGAAGTGTATGCCATCCCTTCATCCTCACATGAGATATTCCAATGGTACGATACAACACACAGAAAAGACAAACATTGAACATCAGGGAAAAGCAAACGTTGTGCTTCAGCTCTGATCAGTGACCTTTACTTCAACAATTTCAAACTGGTTATAACTGATACACTCGTTTCACATTTCAAAAAAATCTACTCGAAAGCTCTTATACATTATCTTTTATTAAAGACAATGAAGTTGGAGCGTTTTCACACTTGATCCGGACACCCCAGTCCGGATTCGGGACCAGTTCTGGGCTCATTCCCACAGAGATCAGAGGTGTATCATATGATCTTCTCTACAAAGGGCCGGTGTGGGTGCAAGTTTTCATCCCTAACAGGCAGAAGCTACTTGTCTGGAGTTGAAACCTGCGTTCACACCGGCTCTTCGTAGAGATCACCATACACAGACTTCCCTCTGAACCATGGATGGAGTGTATAATTCTGTACATCCCATGTGTGTAATCAGGTTTGCACAATTCTCAGCCCCAAGGTCCTAAATTTCTATGTGGTGTATGATTTTATTTTAATAGCAATAATCTATTGGATTTTTCCTTTAAAAGAGACATTTATGATTTTGGGACCTTTTTTGTTTTTTAAAGGTTTTTGGATGCACAACATCATACATGTATACATGCCTATGTGATAGTTCTCGTAATAGATGTTTTAGTCATGCAGGCCAGTATGACGTGCATTGTGCATGATGTACATCAAAAAACCTGCACTAATTAGAGCTCCAATCCTATGAAAATGTGCCTTTATACGGTGTTTGAAGATTTATTAGAGCACCTGTCACAACTGAGAGAAATACAAATAGTTGTTGGCCGTGGATTCAGACACATCAGGAGGACAGTAATCCAGAAAATTAATACAAACTCACTCGCAACTCATTTGTCAAACAACTTCTTCCTTTATGAGGGTCGCAGGGAGGCTGGAGCCTTTCTCAGCCGACACTGGGTGAAGGTGGAGTACACCCTGAATAGCTCGTCGGACAATGACGTAGCCAACACACACACACAACCATTCACACCGCGGGGCAATTTCAAGCAACCAGTGAGCTTAATGTGCATGTTAGACTGTGGGAGGAAACCGAAGTACCCAAAGGAAACCCACACATGCATGGTGAGAACAAACTCCACACAGAAGTACCCAAACCCGGGACTCGAACGCATGAGCTTCTTGCCATGGGGCGGATGTGCTAACCACTACGCCCCCGTGCCTCAGCTGGAACTTTGGAAATGATTGATGGGACAGGATTTCAGATCTGATTCCATTCAAACAAATTCAGGATTGAGTTGATTTGTCACAGTGATTGTTTTATTGATTATGATGCTGAGTTTGATGTTTAGTTTTCTTTCTTGAACCGACAAACAAAATATGATTAGATGTTTGTACTTCTTTCATTTATGGCAGGTGTTTTAATAAATCAGCTAAGCACTGCAGATCAGTACCAAGAACAACATTAATTTTGTATAAAAGCATTTTAACAGTAGAAACAGGAAGTAGAATTAAACCAGTGGTGATACTTGGCCTGGGATCCGGAGCGTGGACAGATTCAACACCAGATACACGCTGGGTTGAATATTTTCAAGAGGATCACAGAGATCTGTTCTGCTGTTGGGCTCCAAACAACGTCTAGTCACCAATCTTACCAAACTCAGGGCTCAAATATCCGGAAAAAAACACAAGTGTGAAAACGACTTAAAAGTTTTTTATTATAGACAGCTGTTAGACAGGAAACACCAAACAAAAAGAAAACTCCCATTTTTAAATACCTACCTTGGAATGACAAATTATGATGACAGTAATTTTAAAAAATTAATGCCGGTCTACAGTAATGAAATAAATAAATGAACGATTACACAAATAACAGAAATATCAAGATAAGCAATTCTAAGACAGTAATTCTGTACTGTTGCAAAGTTCTAGCATCAACTCCATATTTATCTTTTATTTAGTTCATAGTGAAACTCTATCACCACACAACATACGACGCAAGCGAGATTTATGAAGGTGTGTGAAGGGGGTGGTGTGTGTGCTATTTTGAAAAAGAAATCTTTATTCAAATAGTGTAACCTCATCACGCATGTACAACAGGATAAACAGCTAAATACATACTTGTATTTCTGAAAGAAGTTTGGCGCTTCAAATAGTTTGGACCAGTCTGCTTTGTTCTGCAATATTTCATCCATGATGGCCAGACCTGAAGGCAGGAAGCACAGGGCAAGAGTTAAAGACAAGCCAGAACTACCTGGAGTGCAGAACACTTCCACATACAGCAAAAAAATACATGAACGGGGTTAAAAACGTCCGACTGATCAGTAACCCAACATCTGAAACAAGCAGAGTTTATCTGCACTGTTAGTCTTTAATGTTTGTGTGGCTGCTTGGGGAATACACAGGGTTAACAGCCATTGTTTATCTATTAGCAGAAATTGAGTACATCAATAAATACGTCTTCATTAATCTATAATCATTTCTATAAAAAGTCGTTACGTTTTAAGGACCTTAAAAAACAAGCTGTTTATCTCTACACGAGAACCGGGTCCCCTCTCACGAAGGCCGCCATCTTGCACTGCCACGTCTCTACAGTAGCCCAGAACAATACAGGCTTCACGGAGGAGGGGTCAGGAATAAAATTTCAGTTGGTTGCATCTGGAACTTCGCAAGTTACCATTAAATATTACAAACCTTATGTTCCTTGAAACCAGTTGAAGCTTGTATGGTTGAGCTACAGTAGAAACATGGCAGCACAAAATGGCGGCATCCATGAGAGGGGACCCGCTCCCCACATAGATATAAATAGCTTATTCTATGTTTTAGAAAACTCAAGAATTTTTTTTTTTAAATGATTACAAATAAATGAACATTTATTTATTAATGATGTACTCAAATTCTGATAACAGATCCTCCAAAATATTACACACTGCACCTTTAATTTGCACACTTATTCTCGCTGCTTTGAGTGCGTGAGTGCTTTCACACTGTGAAATTAAGTATCTCAATTTTAGTGTACTAATAATACCTGGAGGATGTACTCAAAACAACGCTGCACACTTTTTACCCTTAAATGCTCAAGGGCTTGGCCATGTACACAAATGAGACACGGGGTCACACAAATAAAGAAAATATTTAAACAGTTTATTGTAAAAGGGGAAAAACATTTTAGTGGGTGATGTGGTCATGGGGGCATTCGTCATTTCCGCTCAATGGAACGTGGAAACAGCATTTCCTATAGGCATGTGACTCTGTGACAACACTACCCGAACACTATCCGGACTACACTAACAGAAGTATGTGAACTGAGACACAGCACAAGTTGAAAATCTTGGAAGAACATTAATAAATATAAACTTATGTGCTGTGATGAACTTCTGTACCAATCTATAACTCTCTGTTCAGCAGTCCAATCACAGGCATAAGAAAATGATAAGAAATTCGACTGACCCTGTTTGAATTCCTCGACCATGATGTTGCGAGTGGACACGGACACGTTATAGGTGGAGTTTTGTTGAGGATATGCCGGTGTGATGATTGGCATGAGGTGGTACCGGTCACTCGGGGTCACCTGTGGGTAGTCAGTGACATTCAGTGACGTTCATTCTAGTGTGAGCAGAAACAATAGACACTGAGAATCTGTAGGTCTGCAGAGAGAGAGGAGAGTCATACCCTCGGGTCCCACACCGGCAGGTTGAGGTTACACTCCACGGGTTGCTTCAAAAGGACCGGATTAGGCCACTCCCTAACACAAAAAAAGACAGACCGGGGAAAAAAGATGACACGCCTGCTCAAGTGTGCACTTCAGGGACAAAACAGTCTTTAAACCACCAGCAAGCATCAAATTTACACACAAGTACACAGCCTGAAGCTGTAATTCTACAACGGTCATATTCTGAACCAAGATCATTAAGTGTTGAATAAAAATGACTGGATCTATAAGATTAGGATGTCTCCAGTGTCTTCTAACAAAGAGACAGTTTAAACTCATGTATTTTGTTCATGAGGTGGGGTAATGTGGGGCAGGGAAGGAAAGGAGATAAAGGAAAGGACTTACCACTTAGAAAACACTAGAAAGAACTTGTACACGAGGGTTGAAGCCACGGCGTTGGGGTAAAGCTGACATGTTCTCGCCACCAGCATGGCCCACGACACACCACCCAAAAAACCCAAGATGTTCGAATATATGTTGTGACCTGTAACGTAAACGTGCGTGTTGAACACAACTAAAAATAAAAATAAAAAACTGACTGCATCCGAATACTCAGTATCTCTTAACATTGCTTAAGGGTACAATGCTAAACATAACACAAAGCCATCAAATAAGCAGCAGTGAACAAGCCAATCAGAAGCCGGCTTTTGTGGCGTTGCTACGGAGAAATCTTGTTTGCACTAAAGGGGGTTGAAAAAAAAAATTTATTGGTTTACTCTGAAAATTATGCACCCCATCAAATGATATATATTGGACAGCAGAAATTCAAAACCTACTACATGGCACAGGAATCTCTGAGCCTCACACAATGGTGACTGATGATTTTGTGTCATTTTTGAGATATTTCTAATACCTCAGGTCATACATTCCTTCATTAAAATTAAACTCAAACTTAATAAAAGCTTGCATACATTGTCTACGTCTTCGCATGTCCAAACATGGTACTGCTAATACAACCTTCTTAATGAAGAAAAAAACAAGCAATAAATCCTCACACAGGGGGCAGACATTGTACAGCAAAACTCGCACGTACGTCGCAGACACTGTAAACATGGAAGTGATTAGCATAGAAATGAACGGCGTTTCTTCCATTTATTCGTGTAAATGAACAGACGCGTGTCTGGTGTATTTTACATAATGTAGTATTATGTGTAGCTGTGCCTGGTTTTAATTTATTCAGACGTTCACTAGTTTATGCCTGATTTGTTAGTTTAACATCAGTATACTGTTATTTTTGCCGTTATCTTGCCTTATTTGATCTCATATGTCTGCATCCTCTTCTCAAAATTCCGTGCACTCGGAAATTCCAAATGACAGGCTTTTCAAACAGGCTGATGCAAACCATCGAACAGATTGAAACTTTGTATATGTAATTAAAAAACACCTGATTATGAATACATACATATTTTCAGTACAGGAGAGTTTGGAAGGCTTACATTTACAGCATTTGACAGATGCCCTTATCCAAAGCAACTTACATTTCTATCATTTATACAACTGTGCATTCGAGATTTAAGGGCTTTTCTCAAGGACCCAGTGAGGGCAGCTTGTTGGTACTGGGACTTGAACCATCAACCTCCTGATCAGTGACGCAGCCTTTCCTTTGCTTTCATTTCATTTTATGGTATGGTACCATATATGGTAGGAATTTATTTAAAAAACACATACACAACAAACTTCAAAATCTAGCGTTTTTTCTGAAAATCGAACATTTTGACTAATCTAAATGTATCCCCCTGCAACTGCAGACTAGTTTGGTGCTGGAGGGTCACAAATGGTAACTATATACACACACACTGTGAAAGACGGTGTACATGCACGGTGCTGTTAGGTCACAGAAGGTGACTAAATTCCCAGTACAGTAATGTGCACATGAAATAAAAAGAACAGTTTTCCATGAACAGACTATAGTAGCTGAAGAGCTTAGTATATCGATACTGCACTATGCAAAAATAAAACAAGTCTCACGTTTAGCCCAGAGTTTGATGGCCCTGAGAGTGAGTCTGAAATTCTCAATGCTGGGCACCAGGTGGAGAATCTCATCCGTTACCCTGCAACCTGATCACAAACATCAGCACATTAGCAGAACAAACAAACATTCAAACACCACAAGCACCACACACAAGGAGAACACGTGTACCGTTCAGGCTCCTGATACAGCGGATATCCAGGTTCTTCAGTAAACTATCGTCCCGCAGGTCCAGGTTCTCGGGAATGGTCTGCAGCGCTAACCGAGCAAACAGGATATCGATCTGGTGCAAGCATTATAAGCAAACATGTAAGACACCGATGGTATTACTTGTTTTGCTGCATATTGTGATGATTAATCAAACTGAAATACCTCTATGCCGTCAAAGCACAGTTTAATCACAGGGACAAAGGCTTCTTCGACTGCCTAAACAGCAAAACGGACCACGCGTTACTAAAGCAGCACTGTTGTGTTAGACTTTGTGTGACATGTAGTATAATTAAGCAATCTCACATGAGCAACAGTGCAGTTGTACCGAATATCGGCACAGCGCAGGCACGAGGCTGCAGGTAATAGCCAGGTTTCCGGAGTAAAGCTGGGGTTTCACCTTTCGTGATTGCTTTACCGCTAAGGTTTCGTGTAGCCGGCTGATACATGAGAACCGTGGCTGGGACTATTAGACTTTGGAGGCGGTCCCTCGCAAAAGTAGGGGCAGAGGAAATATCCATTTGTCTCAGAAACAAGAGCATATTTTTATCTCCACGGGAACCTATGAGAACATGTGCAGGCCATGCATGGCGCACAGACGCCTCTAGGACCTTGAAATTTTGCATGTGTTCACGTCGAAACATTTTCTATGTCTGGTTAAAGTTTCATTGAATTCTGAGATGGTCACCTGGGAAGTTTTCTAAAAGCTAGGTGATTTGACATGGAATGACCCACTTGCAATCTCCAGGGTCCCCTATAGTTTTAAGCAGGTTTGTCAGGTTCTGTCCCAGGAAGATGCTGATTTGCCTGGAACTTCCGGATATCGCCAACATCAGTGCCGATTTTCAACAGCCATTCGCGCTTCTACCACTCATTCGTCAGATAACTGAAGTAACAAACATCTTTATTCCTTCCTGAATCATTTGAACGACCAAAAACTCTACCCTGCGTGTTCCACAATGGATTACGAACGCTATGGGCGATGTGACGTCATCAAACTTTCTCGTAGGATCTCACGCTTTTCGTAGCTGATTAGGGGCAATAAAATCCTGCTTCATCGTCTTGATAAAAATAATATAACCAACAACGGCTCTTCAAAGCAATCTATAACTACTTCTGTTTATAGAAATGAGAATACTCCGTGAACATTGTGTTCTCCTTTAAGCAGGTTAATGGAAACGTGGCTAATCACAGGTCATGCTAGCTGTGCTGAGTTTCAGTACAAATTCACACATGATGTTGCTTTAATTAGAACAGCTTTTCTTTAATAAATTAAGAGTGGTTCTGTTTGGATGTTTGCTGTGGAATAAAAAAAAATAAATTATTCGGGACATTCAGCTATTGGAGAATAATAAACTGTGCGGTTGTGATAAACACCAACGTGATCGGTTAGGTGTGTTTTCTTTTTTTTTTTTTAAGGCCATACCCGTAAGTCTTTGACCTCCTCGTGCTCTTTTAACTTCTCGTAAAAAGAGGTGAAGAAGTCGGACCTATCCACATGGCGTGGGGCGACACAGAGAGCGTCGATATCAGCACCTGTACAGAACAAAACACAATTCAAGCAACAAACCACACTGATTTTACCAGCTATTAAAATTACAGTACACAAAAAACCACCAACCCTGTAACTCCTAGAACATGATCATGATCATGAGCTCACCTTTAGTGTGGACTCCTAACCTGTAGGAACCGAACGTAAATATTTTTCCACCAATACTGTCGATCAGTGCTGGAGGTATATTCTGTTGAAATGAAAAAAAAAAAAAAGGAATGTCACGCTACAGCCTTCCATAAATGTAAAACAAGAAGGGGAAAAATAGGAGTGTGTCTTTTTCATAACTCACTGTGTGAATGTGTGTTAATGACCTTTATATAAGGATGCGTTACTCATATATCATACACGTGCACTGGTAGATTGGCGGCCTCAAATGTGTTCACTAACCTTGAGTCTGCTGACATCCTGGATCCATTCCTTGACCAGTGAGTTCAGTTTTCCTAAAACCAGGATCCTGTGCAGAGAAAACACAATAAAATTTTTATCCCTTGCCATCTTATATGTAAAGTACTAGTCAAAAACACAACTATATTGTGGGTTTCTCTCAACGCTGTAGCATTTTAATTTCCTTTCTCTGAAACTCAGAGGCCCAAACCTCTTCCAGCATGACACGGTGTCTCTGTGCACAAAGCGAGTGCCTTAAAGACATGGTCTGTTAAAGACAGTCGGTCACGAAATTCACAAATATCTGTTGATTCATTTGATAAAAACGTTACCTTGACTGTTTTTCTAAGACTTGGGTGCCTTAACACGTCCACATTAATAATATCAAGAATGTTTCCCTAAAGGAAAAATCTAGACGCACGCAAGTGACCTTTATGGAAGGGGCCCTTACCTCAGGTGGCGTTACATGGAGCAGTACACTAGGCATGTGCACGGTGCGATTTCTGCAGGACATAAAGGAGCCCATGTAAGTGTGTGCTTCGATCGACTAAGGCGTGGTTTCATGTGTTCAGCGCTTGTGTAAGGGGGACAAATGGGAACGTCCACGCCTCTCTCAACTTCACTAACGCTTTTTTGGCTGAAGTTGTCCCAGCCCCATCCCAGGATCCAGCATTATTTTAAAGGATTCTTTAACATTTCTTGGAAGTGTGGTATTACAGCAAGATGTCTGTGCACTTAAAAAAAAAAATATATATATATATATATATATATATATATATATAAACAGCTTGGTGGGGGTTTGCGCTCTGTAGATGCTCTTTATTATTTTTATTTCAGTTTGTCAAGCACTTTAAACATCAGCACTTTAAAGCTTATTTTTTTTAACTGATTCAAGTTAAAGTGATTTCCTCTTTGTGCTGTGAAGTAAACAAATAATTTATGATTCGCACCTTTTTCCCTGCTGACAATCATTTGCATAATATGTTAAGGAATCAGCAGTGTGTACGGGACTATTTAAAAATAATTAATGATTAAAATGTATTGCTGTGGCACCCTAAGGCCTGGTGAAACTATTTTAAGCATGGTGCGGGTGGACCCAAAGCCTGAAGTATACTTCAGAAGGCACTGGGGACTCCAAGGATTACTCAAGTTTCTGCCTGCAAATACGTCCGCACATTATGACTCTGTTGGCCAAGAGTGTGTTCTGTATAACCAACAAGCTCTGCATAACAAAAACAAGAACACAGAAGGCACACGAGATCATTCACACCTAACAGAAAAAGGGCTTCTTTTATGTTTCATGTTTAAAACAGAAAGACAAAAGGAAGAAATTTGGGTTCAAATGCTTTTAAAGTGTTTTTCTGTATTCTGCGCATCAACGAGTACTGGGCAGCATATTCCTGCACCAAACACGAATATAAAACGAAATCTGGGTTCGGACTGAGTGCATGACTAAATGTTCATCGCTTGTGCACAGTGTAAAGACTGTGTCCTTTTAATTATACTTGGATCTTTAGGGCATCAGTACAGTGAGTGCAAAACTCTGTTATGAGTCGTGTTTACAAATTAAATCACAGTACGGCACCTCCTTTGCAGCTCCAGCTCCTCCTCAAACACACCAAAAGGCTTCAGGGCCTGCACCAGTTTCTGCGTCTGAAGCAAATCTGACTCTTTCGGCAGAGCCAGGCTGATGGGAGACGTGATCCCATAGTTCTTCTGAGTGTCCTGAGCCGGCTGCGTCTGATTCATAATCGGACTGTGACAGTAAATGATCACAATAATATCAATACATTTCAAAACTATAAAAAGACAAAAACGTGTTCATCATGTAAGACGTGCATTTTAGCGCATTTTAGCATTTTGTCTCTAAGAAATGACACAAATCTTTTATGAACAAGCTTGATATATATTTTTCTCTTTACAGCCTGAAAACCATGAAGTTAATAATAACTAGACAAAGTGACCCACCATGCGTGCAGGAGGCAAGCTGTGGACCTCACTAACACATCATGTTTAAAATCTTTTTTAGGCGTAAAAGTTTTAGGCGTAGTGGTTAGCACATCCACCTCACAGCAAAGAAGGTCCTCAGTGTGATCCTGGGGGCGGATGTGATCCTGCTCTTCCCCGAGCTCGTGTGGATTTCCTCCGGGTACTCCGGTTTCCTCCCACGGTCCAAAGACCTGCACGTTAGACTAACTGGCTGTTCCAAATCGCCCCTAGGTGTGAGTGGTTGTCACGTGTAAGCCCTACGATGGTCTGGCGAGCTGTTCAGGGTGTGCCCTGCGTTCACCCAGAACTGGCTGAGATAGACTCCAGTCTCCTGGTGACCCTGATCAGATTTGTGAACCCCTTCTCTGCTTGTGGTTTTAAAGAATCTATTAGATAATCCTAAAATATTGAGCTCAAATCAAATTTGAATGAACAGTGAGCCCAATCTAATGTTTTCATAAACTAGAATGCTGTCCCTAAACTCTGACTGATTAACAAGTAGTATCAGGCAGGAAAAAATGTATTTGTACTTTATACAGTGCGTTAACTCTCCTGGGAAATTGTGATTTGTTGATAAATAAACTGCTAGCCTAGCAATGCTTCAAGGCTGAAACTATCTCTACATTTCATTTCCGTTCACGATGCCAAACAGTAACATTCCACAAGCGTGAATATTCTGCAAAACCTACATTTAAATATATTTTACCACCGTAGTTTGGTTTAGATTCCTCGAATCGTGTACGAGCGGCGCGGCTAGGCTAGGCTAAGCTATGCTAAGCTAACTGAAGTTACCACAGTTAGCATAGGCCTCACCAGCCCCGGCTCCTTATCAACTTTCTTGTGTTAGAAATAGACACAAAATACTCACAAAGGCATTGCAAAGAGCTTCGTTTTATTCTCGGCGTCTTGCAATAATTCTAAACATGTTGTTTCGATTAGTTTTGGGTTTCTGTTTGTGTCCTGAGGCAATGAGTTGGTGTGAAAGCGCACAGCTGGACAGGTGTGTGGAAAGGATTTCTTTTGTTTACCCGAACATGGCGTTCCGGCAACTGTGCGAACGACAAGCCCCTTATTTGTTACGTCACCCACCTGCTGCGCTCTGATTCGCTGCACGCCTCTTCTTCGCTGTGTTGGATTGCAGGGATTTGGCATCCGGGGTGATTAGCGCATTATCGCCACCTACTGCTCGGGAATGTGAATTAAACAAGAGCTTCACCCTAAAGTTCTTAAAAAAAAAAAAACAAAGTGTATTGACACATGCATGTACTCGGTGAACTCCCCACCCTCAGCACTGCTTTAAGAGGGATTTCCTGCACCCTTAACTCTTATCATAACTTCCTCTGTGCCCCTCAACTGATTCCTCAGGCTGTATGAAGTTTCCTAGAATTGTGTGATGATTAATAATTATTCTCTAAATAATAGTGAGATGTCAATCCATCGACATTCAGTGAGCCAAAAAAAGGTAAAAAAAAAAAAAAAAATATATATATATATATATATATATATATATATATATATATATATATAAT
>JAQMYF010000017.1:5623702-5656202 GCA_030014195.1 Neosilurus mollespiculum
TTAAGCATTTCACTACATATTGTACTGTGTATAATTTGTATGTGACAAATAAAATTTGAATTTGAATATATATATATATATATATATATATATATATATATATAATACATACTACACATGAAAATAAAGAGCAAACTAAATCAATATTTTTTTTTCCATATTTTAAGCATGACGGTCTATGCTGAGGAACACTGAAGTCTTTTAATGTCTTGACGCTCAAAATTAAAGTTTCAAGGTAAACTTGTGCCCACTTAGGGCTTCCGTAGATTCATCCTAAGAACCTCAGTGCACCTAGTTTGTACAATAAGGAGATCTTTACACATTCGTGTACTGCAGATTGCATCCACATTTTTGGCGGAGAGAGATTTTACTTGAGGTTCAAAACATGAACGTGGACGAGGATGGGATACGAACCCACGAGTGGGCTTGGGCATCGAAGGGCTTGGGTCATGTGCATCACATGACCCTCTGTAGAACGTGGTACTGTTAGGAATGTGTAGATCCTTTCCAACCAGCAACCTCGTCGGCGGCTCAGTTTTAGGATTTCCCAACCACTTCCATTCAACACCCTCTCCAGAACCAAAAAACTTGTTCTACTCGCTCTAACATGGGCAATTTTACATTAATAAGGCAAAATGCGTCTCACAGGGGTCAGAAATTAAAAGTATGATCACTGTGTTGTTTCTGTCTAAATGTGAATATTAGATACATTCCTCCCAAGAGACGAAAACAATAAAGACATCTCTCTCCGTTTTATGAATATTTAGACACGAAGGTCATTTTGCGTTTTTCATGCTTGAGTTTGATGGAACACTAGGACTTGTTTCACGTCATCATGTGTAGTTGGAAAAGTTTGCACACGAGCGAAATAAACTGATTAAATAGAATGAGGCAAAGGGCAGTGTTTCTAAAATATTTCAACAAACTTTATGGTAGCTTAGTTTACTTTTTTATTTAATTTCTGCAATTTGGTCTATTTTGAGTAGGTCCATTACATAAAAATGAAAAAGTAATTAAAATATATATATATATATTTAGCCCCTTTGCTATGAAGCACTTATCTGGTGCTACCAATTACCTTCAGAAGTTACATAATTAGGTAAATGAGGTCTATCTGAAGAAACCTTTCTTGGATCCAACAGACATCAGCAACTATAGACTGGTATCACTTCTCATTTTTCATTCATTCATTCATTTTCTGAACCGTTTAATCCTAATTAGGGTCGCGGGAAGGCTGGTGCCCATCTCAGCCGACTCTGGGCAAGGCAAAGTACACCCTGGACAGCTCTCTGGGCCATCTCAGGGCCTTGCCTCTGTTCTTTCTAAAAAATTTTCAACGCACTATTAATAACCAATTGTCTTTCTACCTCCTGCAGAACAACCTCCAAGACCCTAATAGATCCTCAGTGATGTCATATCTTCACATGGGTTCTCATACCATTGCTATACAGATGACACTCAACTTGTCCTCCGTCACACACTGAGGGCATGTCTGCACCAGCTGAAGCTTAATCCTAGCAGGACTGAACTGCTGTTAATCCCAGCTGACTCCTCCCCACATCAAGATCTTGTAATCTCCCTGGACAACTTTTTGATCTCTCCTTCGGTCAGTCTACGAAGCCTCGGGGTAACTATGGACAATCACCTGTCCTCCTCTCATACTGCTAATCTTTCTTGATTGTTTCTTGATTATCTCCTCTATAACAATTATATATATCTCTCACAATTTCCTCCAGGCTCAATAAAGTTTTCTAGATTCTGATTCTGATAACGTTGAAAGGATTTGTCCATTTCTTTCCACAAAGGCCACTCAGACACTTGTTCAGTCCCTTGTCATCTCATCTAGACTACTGCAACTCACTCCTGGCAGGTCTGCTGTTGAGCGCCATTCCACCCCTGCAACTGATCCAGAATGCAGCAGCATGGCTTGTTTTCAACCTTCCCAAGTTCTCCCACACCACTCCACTGCTACGCTCTCTCCACTGGCTTCCTGTAGCTGCTTACATTAGATTCAAAATATTAACGCTAGCCTACAAAGTCAACAATAGACCTGCACCCTCCTACCTCAAAGCAATTATCACATCCCGCACTGCACCGTGTTCTCTCTGATCGTCTAGCACTGCTAGACTGGCCCCTCCTTCTATCAAGCGTCAAGGAAAACATGCATCTAAACTCATCTCTGTTCTGGCATTGAGGTGGTGGAATAAACTTCCCCTACATGCCTGGACAGCTGAGTAAAATATTTATTTAAAATAAATAAATAATAATAAAAAACATACACACCCAACATCTACCCACTTAGTTTTCATCCATTTTCATTTTCTAAGCCGCTTAATTCTGATTAGGGTGGCGGGGAGGCGCGTGGCCATCTCAGCTGACTCTGGGCGAGATTGGGGTACACCCTGGACAGCTCACCAGGCCATTGCAGGGCCAACACACATACTTTGGTCTCTGTTGACTCTCTGATTAATGCCCCCCTTTTTTGGTCTGTGAGGCAGGCTTGTTGTGGTGCCATTCAATTTCCATTGTGTAATGATGGACTTAATGGTACTCCATGGGATTTTCAAGGTTTCAAATGTGTTTTCTAACCCAATTCTGATTTGTACCTCTTCACAATTTTGTTCCTGAACCTATTCAGAGTTCCTTGGTCTTCTTGGTGGTACATCTTGATTAGTGGTGTTGAAGACTCTGGGGCCTTTCAGAGCATGTGTACATATACTGAGATCATGTGACACTTAGACTGCACACAGGTGGACCTTATTTTCCTAATTACGTGACTTCTCTGAAGGTAACTGGTAGCACCAGACGCTTTCTGTTTTTTTATTTTTCAAAAATTTACACAGTTTATATACTCACACTCGCAGTTTATCACAGTCATAGCTTGTATTTAAAAGGGGAAAAGGAGAGTGCAAAGGCGATGTCCGAGGCGGCAGCTTAAAATGTACGTCAATCAGTGATATCAGTGATATCACAGAGTGCGTGGGGTAATAATGTCACAGAGTGTGTAGGTCAAACAGCATGAGATGGAGTCACAGATATGTGCTTTCCTTTGTGTCCTTTGTAGGATTAAGCGGTTCCACAAATGAGTAAATGAGTGAGTGAGTGATGTCACAAAGTATGTAGGTCATGTGACACACTGGCAGTTTATGATGACAGAGACAAAAAGACAACGAGACAGAGAGACAAAGAAACAAAGAGATGGAGACACAGACTATAGGCCCCAGTAGAGAGCATCGCTAAGTGGTCTAACCCATTGCATGGGACATCCCATAATTATTCCATGTCCTTTCTTGTATAAAAACCTGACAGTACTTATCACTTGGACTTGGGCTAAGGTTGCACCTGTCTCTCTAAGTTTTTCCTAAGAGCTCAATCCCCAGAGCACAGACTCGGAGAGGAGGCTTCTCTCACACAGCATAGCGTACTGAGCCTTGCTTTTGTCCCAATATCATGCCAGGGTGAACCAGTGTGATCTAAAGGCTCACAGACTTGCAGCCTGGGGATTTAAGCCTCGAGCCAAAAACCCATTTTTGTTTCTATTATCACGCATATAAGCCCATCATTAAACACAAAAGCTAGTACATACTAACCACAGCTATGGTCGAAATCTTACGTTCTACTTTAAACAGAGGTGATATGTTATTTCATGCAAATAGATGGAGGTTTTTGGTTTTTTTTGTTGTTGTTTTTTTTTTTTGGGGGGGGGGGGGTTCTTTTCTTTGCTTACAATATGTGAACAAGCTTTAACATGGAAACTAAAGTGAAGTACTACTTGCCCCATCCACAGAAAATTACAAAAATGTGCCCACCATATGTGTATGATTTAAGCAGGACAATAAACATTTAAATAAACATAACAATAAATATAATATAACATTCAGCTGATAAAGTATGCTAGCATTACAAATGTAGTATTACAAGTCAACAGTAGCTAATAGTATTTCTATAATGCCTTACCCTCTTTTCCCTGGTTCCGGTGAAATATCAACATCTGGTTTTGTCCAGATGCTTGTGATTGGGTCAGGAGTCAGAGGTTAGAGATGTCTGGTGCAGTGCTGTGTACTCACGGATGTAAACACGTTCAGGAGTGGGCTATTTTAGATAAATGTTTATTCATAAGCTTACCATGTTGTGGTACACCAAAAAAAGCCCTGTAAAAATATTAAATGTTAATCTCAAATCAATCAATTATTATTAAATTATTATTGAATTTGGGGACCCTAGAATGTCTCGAGATTTAAAAAAAAAGAAATTATGGAAAATATGATTCACAAAATGAACAAATGTTTTTGAGAAATAACCTGGTGAAATTCTGTGTAACTTTATTGATATGTTGTATTAAAAAAAAAAAAAAAAAAAAAGATAGGATTTATATATCAGGAATAAATTATGATTAATCAATCGTGCGTAAAAAATAAATAAATAAAAATTGCAGCTTGTTTTAAAAAAAATTCATTTGCACTAAATAGATTAAATAATACAAAATTATATATATATATATAAATTATTTATTTTTTTAAATAATCAAGTCCATACTGATACCTGTGTACTGGAGGTACAGGGAAACAATCACACCGACTGGTAGTAACTTCTGACCTTCACCATCACTGAATAAATTGGTAATGTACACAAATGTGTAACATATTATGCATCATTTAAATGTCTAGATTTTAATATTTTTTTATTTAATATTATAATTGGGCCATCAAATCTGATCAGTGTTTGAATATGAAGAATATGATTTAATTAGGAATAAATAAGATTTACTCATGGAAATACTATAATAAAGTCATTATTATTATTATTATTATTATTATAATGTTGTTGTTGTTGTTGTTATAGTAGCAGTATAAGCGGATATAAACGGATGTTATCTATTATCGGCGGATATAAATGGATGAAAGCCGACCAATCATCTGCGCATTCTCAGAACTACGTCATACTAGTTTGGTCGCGCGCATCTGTCGCGTGTCCGCTGGTGACCTCATCGTCAGTTCACTGTGGCTTTAATTCTCCTAGCAACCGGCGCGCGAGGCAGACTTGTGTAGCAACGGGAAACATGGCGGACGAGCGGAAGCAGTTCCGATGGATAAAACGTGTTTTTATCAACAGAATAGACTCGTACTCGTCAAAACACATCGCCGAGGTAAGACAGGAGCTAGCTGGAGTGTGTGGAAGTGAGGTTTGTCGGTCGGAAAGTGAGAATTGTGCTTGTTGTGGTCTCTCTCAGTACCTGTCCACCTGCACCGAGGGAGCTTCCGGTGAGGAGCGAGGATCTGCAGGGGGGACACTGCGCTTCCACACTGTAGGGACTGTACACGAGACGGGTAAGAAGAGGAGGAGATTTATTCTGGAGGAATACTCGGTAGGTGTTCACAAGATACAGGATTTTGTCCCCCAGATGAATTAATAGCTCTAAAATAGGCCTTCATCTTCATCATCATCATCATCATCAACACTCACTCACTTATTTGCTGAACCGCTTAATCCTACTACTAGGGTCGCAGGGAGGCCGTTGCCTATTTCAGCCGACACTAGGCAAACGCGGGGTATCTGCACCCTGATCGGCTCGACCATTGTAGGGTACAACACACACAACCACTCACACTCTCATCAAAGTCTATGAGCAATTTGGAATAATGTGGAAAACATGTCTTTGGACTGTGGGAGGAAACCCGAAGTACCCAAAGGAAACCCACACATGCATGGTGAGAACAAACTCCACACAGAAGTACCCAAACCCGGGACTCGGACGCATGAGCTTCTTGCCATGAGGCGGATGTGCTAACCACTATGCCACCGTGCCTCAGCTGGAACTTTGGAAATGATTCCAAAAGTACCCAGAGGAAACCCACACAAGCCCAAGGAGAGCATTTAAACTCGGCACAGAAACGCCCGAGCCCGGGACTCGAACCCAGAACCTTCTAGCTGTGAGATGGACACGCTAACCGCTACATCACCATCACATGCCACCGTATTATTTTTTGACTGAGCCTTTTTACTAATGTATTGAAGGGGTGCTTATAATTGTGGAGGCCATGATATGGTTGAAATAAGGAAAACGCTCCCTATTTTACAGTTTGTTTGTTTTTTTTACACAAAAAAGATGCGATACATGTCATATTTCATCTCATTCAATAATTGCTTGTCATCTCAAGTGAATAATGCTTGAGTCAAAATGGCAGCGGACACTCACGGTTTGCCATGGTCAGTTGGCGGTGTCTGCACTGTCATGCTTTAAAATTTAAAAAAATAAATCATAAAAATCTCGTTTTAGATTTTTCTTGCTTATGATTTCATGCAGTGCATAAAAAACGAATGAGCATAAAAAGATGCTGTTAGCTACACAGCGCTCACCTTCTGGTTAAAATGTGTAAAGATAAACTATGAAAATCTAAAATAATTAATTATTTTATCTTAATTTAGTTTTAGATTTCGACCCCTCCTCATTCATTCGTTCATTTTCTGAAGCGCTTAATCCTAATTAGGGTCACGGCCGACTCTGGGCGAGGGCAGATTAGTCTCAGCCGACTCTGGGCGAGGGCAGAGTACACCCTGGACAGCTCGCCAGGCCATCACAGGGCAGAAACACGCTGACGGCTATGCTGCCTCCTCTTGATGAAAATCAGCAATAGACCTTTTACATGCCTCTCACCATAGACAGTGAGAGACATGGCCAGCATTTGATAACCCAGTTAGCTGAACTGGTGGGGCTTAAACCCCCGACCTTGGGATTGTTTGTTGTTAATTATCCAACTTCCAAATTCAGGATAATGCTTGACTCAAAACGGCAGACAGAAACGGACAATTAGCCACAGTCACTGATTCAGAATCTCTATAAATTCAACCAAATGAGGTCCTCAAGCTAAAACATAACTTTTCCAAACAATGAAAGAGATTTCCAGATCACGAAGAGTGTACATGATCGCCAGCTCGCCTTCCCCAAATAATTATTATTATTCTTTTCTCTTTGGAGCTTCACATGACCAGGTATGGACCGTATTAGTGACAGAAGTTTAATGTATGAATTTCAAATCAGCACACAGCTGTTATATCTCTTCCAACCTGCTCGTTTCAGGCCTTGAGAAAAGACGAGCTCCTGCGGCGTCTGATGGATTGTGATGTTGTTGTGTATAATATCTCAGAAGATTCTGAAGATATTGATGAAGCAACATGGGCTGTTTCAGGTGAATATTAACATCTGGATGTATCACACTATAGCCAGCTCTGTTTCACAGAGTGTGTAACATGTTGGGATGGGTTTTTTTCCCCCTTTATCACAGCCCTCTACAGTGAAATGGAGCAGTTTAAATCTCCCAAGATGTTTATTTTGGTGTCGACGCTTATGACCTGGGCAAGGACTAAACCTGTCGACCCTGTAAGTGCTGTCCCGCAGATTCCATAAGGTTATACACATGATTGGGAGACATCATGGATCTCGTACTAATCCTAAAGTTTTTTTTTAGGACAATCCTGAAATTCCACTGATGGAGGAAGACTACCCACGGAGGAGGCCACATTCGAACTTCAGAGAACACACTAGTGCAGAGAAGCTCGTCCTCAAATTGGGGAAAACGGTTAGATTTGAATAAAAGTTTAGCACATTTTAAACTCGGTGGTAATTTGTGCCTTAAATAATCTTTATGTTTAGGATAAGAACAAGCTGCACACTTATGTTATCGGTGCAGGGGTGCAGTATGGCATGGAGGAAGGCATGTTCCACGTTTTCTTTAAGGTATTATAGTTTTGTTTGGAAATATGTTCTTGTCCATTGCAGTGAGGCAAAAAGAAAGAAAGAAAAATTTATTTCGGCAGAAGATGGGGAAGTTAGAAGCAGTGCGTCAAACTCAGAGGGTGGGGGTGTCCCAGGGTGGGAGCATCACAGAGAGTGTAGGTCAATCAGTAGGTGGTGATATCACAGAGAAGAGCGGCATCATCCTGTGTCAGAGAGACAAAGAGATGGAGTCCGGCCCCCACTGGAGCATCGCTAAGGTGGTCTCTCCTCTTACTTGGGAGATCAACAACTACACAGTTTTCCTCATGACCCATAATGAACTGTATGTAGAAAACATTTAAAACTTTTAAAACATTAATATGTAATATGGTGGGTAGGTATTGAACATCATGTGGTCGTTTAGCTAACCTAATGATTACATTTTACCTTATGTTATTACATAGGGTCATCTTATGTTATTACATAGGGTCATCCCATGGAGCCTATCTTAGCCGACTCTGGATGCAGGCGGGGTACACCCTAAACAGTTCACCAGTCCATCGCATGGCCAACACACACACAACCATTAACACACACACACACACACACACACACACACCTAGCGGCAATTTGGAACAGCCTACAACCCAAATGTGCATGTATTTAGACTGTGTGAGGACATAAGTATGCGGACAACATGCAAACTCCACACAGGAAGGTCTCTGGCCGAGATTCGAACCCAGAAACTTGTCACTGTGAAATGAGAGTGCTAACAATGACATTAAAATCACACATGATGTGCATTAGAGTATTACTGACAGTATAAACGCACTTTATGTTATGGGGCCCATAGTTGTGGGATGGTCCCATGTAATGAAGAGAGATCACTTAGTGTTTTTTGGGGGCTAGACTCCATGTCCCATTAGGTCTCCCATCTGTGTGTCACATGAGCGACACACTCTGTGATGATGTTCCAGAGTGGGGCGCTACCACTGTGGGACGTCCCACCCGCCAAACTTTACGATTTAAGCTTCTAGCTTAATTTTCTGCCTGTAAAAAAGATTCCATCTAGCATCTGTTAATTATTATCTTTTGACTGGGTGAGACGAACGCATGTAAATGAATTTATTTCAGCAGACTGTTGCTTTAATGATACTGATTGCTGTATGCGACTTATCTTAGGCAGGTTGGCTTGGTAAACTGAGAAGGATCCCAATACCAGAGCCAAGCACGAATTTCATTCCAACCATCCATGTCCGCGATCTGGCTAGGTAAGTGACAGAAAGCTACACCACGTTTATCTGAAACATCATTCCATGACACTCTAAATGAAGACAGGCCTGACTTCCTCGTTAACTTTGTAATGTGTGTCTAGCATAGTGCAAAACGTCATCGATCTCAAACCCAAAACACACTACATAATTGCCGTGGATGACTCCCACAATTCTCTTGAAGAAATTGTAAAGGTAGGAGCTCCGCACAAGCTACGTCTTCTTTAAGGAGCTAGTTTTATCTCTGATTTAATCAGTCACCCTTACCCTCCATCCCCCAGGCTATTGCTGATGTTCTGGGTCCTGGAGAAGTTCAGAAAGTTCCTACTGACAGCATGTTCTTCACAGAGGAATTTATGGTGTGACTTTATCATATGGACAAGATTCACATGAGCATGAATTCATTCAACTGAAACGTGATTTTTTTTCCCTTGTGCTTTTATCTCCATAAGCAAAAGTGTCTAGATTACTTGAAGATAAACCTGATCATCGAGCCATTTTTACTGAAGAGGAGGCTGGACGTGTCCTGGGTAAGTGAATCCGGGCTTGTCCAGAACATCGACCAAATTGTGGAGGAGTACAGACAGACCAGGCGGCTTCTAGTAAGTGTTTAGCTACATGCCTTTATTTACACAAATTATTTTTACTTCTATACATACATAGATCACCTGATCACCTGCTTTCTATCTAGCCAATCAAGATTTATCTGCTCGGCCCGCCAACTGTCACGAGATTAATCGCAGAGCAACTGTGTAAACATTACAAACTCCATTACATCGATATAAGGGAGGTGATCAAGGAGAAAATACCGATTTTGGTAAGTGTGTCTTGATACTTTTTGCCATTAAAACCGGTGTTTATATTTTTATCCATTTATTGGAAACTATCACAGCCAACTCTGGGTGAAGGTGGGGTACACCCTGAAAGGCTTGCCGGTGCATCACAGGGCCAACACACGCAAGCATTCACACTCACACACCAAAAGTGACCTGGCTTTCCACCAATCAGAGATGAGAAAATCATCTGAAGGAATAATAATGTCTTTTAATCCCCAGATATCGAACCAGTCAGTGTGCGCCATTCTTATCTTTTTCATTAATTCATTTTTCGCCGAACTGCTTAATCCTTCTAAGGTTGTGTGGAGGCTGGAGCCTATCTCAGCCGACTCTGGGCGAAGGCGGGGTACACTTTGAACAGCTTGCCAAGCTACCAATCACACTCACACCTAGGGGCAATTTTATACAGCCAGTTAACCTAACGTGCATGTTTTTACTGTGGAACGAAACCCAAACAAGCAAGCTTCACATAGATACGCCCTCGCCGAGCCCAGGACTTGAACCCAGGTCCTTCTTGCTATAAGGCGGATGTGCTAACCACCATGCTGGCCTGTTTTACATTTTTATTGTATTTTCAATTCATCCTAACGTGGGGCAGTAGTGGCCCGGTGGTAGGGTGCCGGCTTGCTGATCTGAAGGTTGAGGGGTTCAAGCCCCACTATCACAAGTTTTCACCAGTGCAGTTACCTGGGTTATCAATGGCCAGCTCACTGTCTGTGATGAGAGGCATGTAAAAGAACCATTGCTGTCATTCGTAAAGAGTAGGCTACATTGCCGTCAGCGTGTTTCTACCCTGCGATGGCCTGGCGAGCTGTCCAGGGTGTACTCTGCCCTCGCCCAGTGTCGGCTGAGATGGGAGCCAGCCTCCCCGCGACCCTAATTAGGATTAAGCGTTTCAGAAAACGAATGAATGAGTTATCCTAATGTTATAAGGTCATGTGAAATGTGTATTATTCCTACAGGAGAAAAAGGTTCAAGAAACCATTGAGGATGAATACAATGAGGAAACTTTAGAGGCGACTCAGAAAGAGCTCAACGATCTGAAGGAAGTTCTTTCCCAGAATGAAGGTAATTCAGAAATTTGGTCCCAAACATACAACAAAGGGATATTTTTGATTATGGAAGGATGCTTCAGTGTTCTTATTGACTTATATCACACAGGATTTGAATAGAAGTCAATGTGTGTGTGTGTGTGTGTGTGTGTTTGTGTGTGTGTGTATAGACCAGCCTGAAGACGAGGTTGTTTTGCATGTAGTCCGAGAGAAGCTTCAATCTAAACCTTGTAGAAATCAGGGGTTTGTTTTGGACGGCTACCCCTTCACACACGAGCAAGCGAACAAACTTTTCCATGGTAAGGCACTGAAATACAGAGGAAGTGACCTAAACTTCATAACTTTCATCTAACAGTTTCATGTGTTCATCATGTCCCAGATGTGAAAAAGAAACCAGGAATGTTCAGAACTCTTTTACTGCCACATGATGAAAGGATAATACCAGGTAGGTTTTTAATTATAGTTTGTCTGAGTTTGTTTGTTTGTTTGTGTATAAGTAGGATTGCTCAAAAGCCACCAACCTGATTTCTGTCAAACTTGATGGAAAGGTGTAGTATAGACCAAAGAAGAACCCAGTAAACTTTGGAGAGGATCCGGGTCACGGGACAGGTCCATGGATTTCATTTCTCGTTTGCTAATATTGCAAGGTATGGCATTTGGCCCTGGTGGAAGCATGCACAGTTCCATACTTATTAAAATCCAGCAGGTGGCAGTAAGAAATATGGTAACTCCATATCACAATCCATATTCAGAGAAACCAGAGGATGAGTGGCAGTGGGTTGTGATGTGGAAGCTCCCAGCTAACACACAACGTTGTGCAACAGTATTGTATCATTGCATTATAATAATTTTGGGGTGGGGAGGGGGCGTTGAAATACACCCATTCCCTGGGTCATCCAGGAAATATTTCCAGATGTATACAGTGGTTGCAGCAACACGTTTGCTCTCCAAGTGCCCTTCTACTCCAGTTGCTTTTTAGATTCTTAAAGGAAATGTTTCCCCATCACTTTAAATATAGCTGAAGCTGAAATATCACAAGGACCACACGGTGGGGTGGTGGTTATCACGTGTGCGTCACAACAAGAAGGCCATGGGTTCGCTTCCGGGGCTTGGGCTTCTCCGTGTGGAGTTCGCATGCTCTCCCCATGCTTGTGTGGGTTTCCTCCAAGTACTCCGGTTTCCTCCCACAAGTCCAGAGACGTGCACATTAGGCTAATTGGCTGTTCCAGATTGCCCCTTGCTGTAAGTGTTGGCGGGAATGGTTTTGCGTGTGTTCACGCTGTGATGGTCTGGCGAGCGGTTCAGGGTGTACTCAGTCTTCACCCAGTGTCAGCTGAGATAGGCACCAGTCTCCCCGTGACCCTAGTAGGATTAAGACTTTCAGTGAAGGAGTGAGTGAAATGTCACAGCTGTCTCTGCGATGCTTGTTATTCGATGTTTATTTCTTAAGTGTTGCACTCAGGCTATAAATAAAATGTGTCTAATATGTAACGGAAGATTAAAGCCACCAGTGTAGCCAACCACACTGCTCACACGGTGAACGGTTAACATTGTGCCAATGAAAGCATGAACCTGTTAGTGATGCGCCAACAATCACAGCTTTATTTAAAATCCCCAGCTAAATATATCCAGCTTTCACCAACACCGAAACACTTTGGATGTGTTTGTCATTTTTCATCACAGAGTACGTCTTTTCACTCAATGACCCTGGGGCAGTTCTGAAAGAGAATAAGAAGACAGGGGAAGAGTCCATCCTTGACTATTTCGATGAGCTGGAGATCCATCCTGAACACATCGGTGAGGATATTTCCTGAAAATACTATCAAAGGAAACTTAGGAAGTTCTTATAAAACTATCATGACGTGATATCCAGTACAGATTTACATTTACATTTCGGTATACGGCCTTATCCAGAGTGACTTACATGGTTTTTTTATCATGTAAGGGCCCAACAGTGGCAGTTTTGGTGGTACTGGGGCTTGAACCGCTGACCTTCCGACCAGTAACACAAAGCTTTTACCACTGAGTCACCACCACTCCCTAATAATAATCTAGTAATACATTAATAGACTAATATAGTCGTATAAGCCTCTATTTGTCTCATATGGTATACTGAGTTAAATGAGTTAAAGGAAGCATGTTTTCTGATTTCTTTTGATTAGTGGACCACAGTGCTGCTGTGAATATGATTCTCTCGAATATGATTGGTCAGAAGGTGTTGGTTGTCCCTGAGTCAAGAAGATGTGGGTTGTAGTGTCACGAAGGGGTCATGTGTCACGTGATTGCTTATAGTGAAGTATAGTGAAGCAATACTTGATGGGTGGGAATTTGTTGAGGCAAGGACTAAATTAGGGGAGAAAATTCTGGAAAACAATCCAAAAACTTCATGGAAAGCTGATTCTATTTAAGACGAACCTCATCATCTGATAAAGCATAGATTATGTGCCCAGTGAGATTAACAGAAATCCCCAAATCTTGTAAAATCTGATAGAAAACAGTAATAAATAAATAAATAACGAGAACACGAATGCTAAAGTAAGGAAGTTCTGACTCCTCAGAGATCAACAGCACAGATTACCCTGACAACGAAGCTGTGATGAACAAAATAATCGAGGTGGTGGGAGGACCGACGAACTACGGCCCCACACCTGAGGAAATTGAGGAACAGGAGAGGAAAATAGCTGAGGAGAAGCAGCAGCGCCTCCTGCAGGATGCAGCCAAGCGTGCGCTCAGACAGGCCGAGGAGGAGGCCAGGATGGCTGTTCTGCAGGAGGAATGGGTAATTCACATACTGCGATGACTGAAAAGGCTTTTAGCATAGCACAGCAGGAGGAGTTATGTATCTGCTGTGTGTGTGAGTGTGTGTGTGTTAGAGGAATAAAGTAAATGGCAGCATACATACATGTGTATTCAGAATCATCAGAATAAATTATTGATCCCAGAGGAAATTGTGTGCACACAGTTGCTCCATACCAAGTAAAGAATAAAATAAAGATAATGATAACGTCTCAATATAAGAAAATCCAAATATCTATCTATCTATATATACATACACATCCATAAATGTATGTATAGAAGTCTACATATATGTATGTGTCTAAAATTAGAAGAATTCAGATACACAGCAAACCAGAGGTCAACATCTGTTCATACGCAAGCTAATATCATTGTGTGCCTTTTAGAAAAGGAACAGGGCGGAGGTCGAAAAGGAGGAGCATGAGTTACTGGAGGCACGCTCCCTGCCAGTGAGACACTACCTCATGAAGTACGTCATGCCAACTGTCAGAGACGGGCTTGTGGCCTGCGCCAAGGTGAAGCCTGAGGATCCAATTGACTTTCTGGTACTTCTGGACTTTTTTCCTGTTGAATGTTTATATAGCATATGTACAGAATGTACCTTTTTTGTAGCTACCCATGTTTTATTTTGTGTGTATCTGTGTGTGTGTGTGTGTGTGTGTGTGTGTGTGTGTGTGTGTTTTTCTAGGCTGAATATCTCTTAAACACGGAAGACTAGTCTGGCGGTTTAACAGTTATCCCATGACCTCTCATAGGTTTAACCACTTGAGACCCCGCTGTATTTCATATAAAGAAAGTTATTTCCTCCCAGCTATATTGTGTGTATGTCCTTGTAAGCGATCCTCATATGAAGGCAATTGAGTTTTACTCTTTTGCCAAACTGCTTCCTGTTTGAAGACGTTGATCAAGCTTAATATTTATCAGGTGGAAACGAACACAAGCGGTGTGGAGAAATTACAAGACACTCAACATTATTGTTTGGATCTTGGGAGGATATGACCTGAGAGCCTGCGAGGGGCACGAAACACTGAGGCAACTCTCAGTCATATTCCCTTAAGAGGGAGTGGAATAACTGGTTTGTTATGTCCATGCTCATTGATTAACAGAACAGCCGGTTAGTATGAAGTCTCACCACACTTCCAGTCACCCTCGTTAGATGCCAAGGACTCAAAGTGTGTTTTTTGTAGAAGGCTGAGAAAATATTAGAGGCCTTTAGTTCCTTAGAAGTTACACTGGGTTCCTTTAAGACCTCATGGACTATTCATCTTGAATGGTCATGCAGCAAGACCCTAAAGACATAAGTTGAGGAGACAACCGTGCTTTGTACCAGGAGGAAATCCTAAGCTCAAAATGATGTTCTAAAACATCTGTAGTGTGTTACTGTCTTTGCATTCCTCCACCATATTTTTCATTGCCAAAAAAGTTTGCTTCATGCACTGGATGTTAAGTGGAAGTAAAGCTTGCTTCCAGACTGAAAATGGAGGAGCATGTGAAGGCAGTATAATAATAATAATAATAATAATAATAATAATAATAATAATAATAATAATAATAATAATAATAAGGATGATGATAATGATAATAATGATAATAATAATAATGAGGATGATAATAAATTATAATGATAATAATGATGATGATAATGATAATAGTAGTAGTAATAATAACAATGATAATGATAATAATGATGATGATAATAATAATGATGATGATAATAATAATAATAATGATAATAATAATGATAATAATAATAATAATAATAATAAGGATGATAATAATAATAATAATAATAATGATGATAATAGTAATAATAATAATGATAATAATAATAATGATGATAATAATAATAATGATAATAATAATAATGATGATAATAATAATAATGATGATAATAGTAATAATAATAATGATAATAATAATAATGATAATAATAATAATGATAATAATGATGATAATAATGATAATGATAATAATAATATTGATAATAATAATGATGATAATAATAATAATAATGATGATAATAGTAATAATAATAATGATAATAATAATGATGATAATAATAATAATGATAATAATAATGATGATAATAGTAATAATAATAATGATAATAATAATAATGATAATAATGATGATAATAATGATGATAATAATAATGATGATGATAATAATAATGATAATAATAATAATGATAATAATAATGATGATAATAATAATAATGATAATAATAATGATGATAATAGTAATAATAATAATGATAATAATAATAATGATAATAATGATGATAATAATGATGATAATAATAATGATGATGATAATAATAATGATAATAATAATAATGATAATAATAATGATGATAATAATAATAATGATAATAATAATGATGATGATAATGATAATAATGATGATAATAATAATGATGATGATAATAATAATAATGATAATAATAATAATAATGATAATAATAATGATGATAATAATAATAATGATAATAATAATGATGATGATAATAGTAATGATAATAATGATGACAACAAACATTTTATTGATTTCAGATTGTCCAAATTTACACTATATTAAATGACAAATAATATTAGTAATAAATTATACACAATAATCAATGCATTTGCAAGTCATTTACATCAAAAGATTTAAAATGCACAGTTCATTTACATTTCTCAAAATGCACGACTGTGCAAAAGACTGCAGCTCTGTTTTTATCTATCTGATACAATTAAAAAAATACTAATAATTTTGTCACAATCTTTGTTTATAATTTGGTATAATTTTTATATAACATTTCTTTTATATAACTTTTTCTCAACACTTTTTTCCAGTACAAAATTAAAAGTTCCAAAGAAATGTTTCTATACCAGTAAAGAAAGCAGCATATTAAAAAAATAAGAGACCACTTCTCAGACAGAAACATAACAGAGGCTGCTGTTTTCCTGCAAATAGAAGAACTGTGGCCTGTTCTGCACAATGCTCAGTAAAACATGCCGACTTGTTTCCTTATAAAACCGCACCCATTGAATCTGAGACAATGTTAAGCAAAGGCTCATCACATTTCTTTGCATGTGCCTATGATTTTGAAAAAGTGCTGTATGTACTTATAAACATGTACAGATACGAACATAAAACATGTAAGCATAGATCAACATTAACGAAGCATTTATTTCTAAAGCTTTCCCTTCAAACCCACAGATAAGAGAAAGATAGTCTCATAAAAATAGGGCACTCCACGCTTCAAACCAAAAGTTCTGCAGTATCAGGACTTCTCAGTAGGACAAAGGAGAAAAGAGAAGAAAGTCTGGAGCACACTGATCAATCTTGCAGTCTTTTAATTTGAGCAGACAGACGACTAACCTTTCGACACACTGTCCTCGTCAGAGTCACGGACTTTCTTCCAAAGAGAAAGACAGTGTTCTCCTTTTCAAGTATTACTACTTTCAAGTTCTTCAAATATTTCTTGAGAATAGGTGTGGAGGTAGTCATTAAAATGGACGGTGTGTAAAAATAAAACTTCTTTTTTTATGTCTTTTCTTATAATATTATTACTATTATTTACTTAATGAAAGAAGTGTAAGTGAGCACTGTGAACATGCTCAGAAAGTAGAACAACATCTTGTAGAATTAGATCATTTCCAGAGTTGTAATTAGTGGACGCTACCCTACCAAAGTCCCAGAAATGGTCTGATTTTGAAAGTTCAAAGGTGAAGGTCAAAGTAAGTTCACACAGTTTTAGAGACAGACATTTCCAGTGTTAAAAATGAAATTGCTTATACCTAGAAACAATGTTTCACACACCCATGGATGCAATCAGGGACAGATCGGAAACCCTATACACGCTTTCAAATGGCATCTCTTTTGGCCTTGAGTGACAGTGAAAGGTCAAAATTAAGGCCACAGGATTTTGATTGCTAATAACAAAAATAACATTAAACGCATCCCAGATTATTCTGACAAGTCACCTTTACAAAGTGTGCAGTATAGTCCTGATTAGGAAACTTTGAATTGGCAAACTCTCACTCACTCATTTACTGAACCACTTAATCCTACTAGGGCTGCGGGGAGGCTGGTTCCTATCTCAGCCAACATGGGACGATATAATAAAAAGTGCTGAAAGCGCAGTCATGGATCCTTCAGCAAATCTGTTTGGCGATCCGAGTGCTCCGACGCTCTTTTTGCGTCTTTGGCCTTCGGAACGCGGTGAACGCTTAAATCTGGATTCTTATTTCCTTTTGAACGAGCCCCAGAATTGTATGCTACACAATCAGGCGTATCACAGAGCATGATAAGAGTGAACTAGTGTTGCAAACACTGTCCTGCTACAACACAGGATAAACAACCGCAACCAAGCTTCTAAGTGAGCAACAATGAGACAACATCGATCCCAGAGTGCATTGCTCATGCTAAAATGGAGGCACGCTTGAAATTAAGAGGATTTCCCCCCTCCTTTTTGTTAAAACAACAAACCAGATTTTAATAGTTTTCCTAAATAATTCATAATCAGGACTGTACTGCAGACTTAAAGGTGATTTCTTAAAGTAATCAGGGATCCTTTAAAAAAAGAAAAAAGGGGAACGTCCACATACTATATAACATGGTAAAACGAGCACATGGGTAATTAAAAGCAGCACCCTAATCAGGCCTATTTGCCACACGGCACAAGGTAACTTGCGGTCTATAAGATGACACCGTGATGTCATTCATGTGCGTCCGCCTCATAATTACGATATTTCTGACAGGACTTGAAGGCAGTATGAGTGCATGGTGACCATGAATAAAAGTCATCAGTCAGCATCGACCAGGAAGTTATCAAACTGTGCGAATTCAAACGAGGACGTTCCGATTGCGGCCCAGCCATTGTTGGGTTGGATAACGACAGCGTTCTTCCATAAAGGAAAACCGTTCAGCATTCCGTAGGCAAATGTACCCTGTTAAAACAAAATAGCACATTAGAGGAAAACAAACAGCAACCAGGTTTTATTCCATTCGCTTCAGTTTCCCTTCTCATAGATATAAAAAATTTTTTTTACCTTCACGGTAAGAGTGAGTGTGTGCCATGTACCCGGTCTTGTTCCTGACAATCCTTCTGCAAGGACTTTGTTTCCTCCTTAAACAAAAAGAAAAACACTCTCAATGCACTTTCGGTCTGTTGAACATTCTGAAGTGTTGATGACGAAGGAAGAGAGGCAGGATTGGTCACTGACCTATATCATTGGTCACTTTGTACGTGCCGTTTGCAAACACCCAGTAAAATACACCCTTGGCAATTCGGACTGATTCCCCAGTTTGATCCACTCGGGCTGCAACGAAGACGCCGCCGTCCTCAGTCTCGAGGTAAATGTCACAGGAGACTGATAGGTCTTGCCTGATTAAATGGTACACAATTAATCAAAGTTTGCAAATCCAAGCAAATAACTAAAAAAAAAATGCAAACAGTAGCATTTAATTTATTAGACAGTTAATACTCCACAAGGTTATATAAATAAAAATGACTGCATTAATAATTTAAATCTAACAGACATGCTCCATGTTACATGAACAAACCAGTCATGGTCTCCGATGATACTGATGGTCTGGTCCGCGTCGTAACCCCACGAAACTGGATATTGGTTGACCACCTGGCGTAAAGTGAACCTGTGTTGCCCTGGATCAGTGAGGTTTGTGAAGTACTCAAACACGCCTGTCTGATCAGCAAAATATGGTGCCTCTGAGAACGCAGGGTTTTCTGTGCATGACAGGACAACGAGGTAGAACAAAAAAAAAAAAAAAAATCAATGTTAGAACTAGTAGGTCTACTTTATTTCCTCATGCGCATCAATGAGCCTTGGAAAGCCATGACACTTCTAGAACCAGTCGTTTGACTAGTACAGTGTAGCAGTGTGGTTTTGAGGGTGTTCCTGGTAAATACCAACCAAAGGTGGACTAGGGATAGACACCCAGTACTGCCAAGACTACCATGAGGGTCCAAGACTCATTGATGCTCATGGGGAGCGATGGCTAGTACATCTGGTCAGATCCCACATAAGAGCTAATGTAGCACAAATGCTGGCTATGGCAGAAAGGTATCAGGACCCACAATGCATTGCACCTTGCAGTGTATAAGGCTGCCTAACCACAGACCAGTCAGGTGGTGTTAATGTCATGGCTGATCCAACCACCAGACTTAACTGACAGATTTCATTGATAGGTTGCTAGACTTTTGTTGTATGTATTAGTGGCACCTCATTAGCACCGAAAAGGCTGAACATCAAACTACGGTCAAACTTACCGACATCGAAGTCATCAAAGTATTTCTTGGGAAATGAAGTAGAAGCTGGAGGATCGGGGTAAACTCCTTTGTGTGCAGTGGTGACAGTTGTGATGGTGTAAACTTCATCAATGTCCAGATTCAGGGTAAAACGTCCGTTAGAAACCTGTTCGGATGGAAAAGTCACAGTGGATACAGATTTTTTTTTAAATGACGCGAGCTTAGTGATGTCCGGTACTTGGAATATGGGTCATTATCTGAAACTGGGACCATAAAGTGTGACATTGGGGTGGCCCCAAATTTCAATATAGTCCAGCTTATTTCCCTCTACACTGTACTGACCATAAATTCATGAACCTCTGTTACAGAGACAGTGGGTCAACTACTTCACACACATAACTGCACTGTTATTAGTAACACATAGAAATAAATCCACATGGAACACCAAATTCATCTTTAAATTCATTCACGTATGGACACCAAATTCATCCCGTTTGTTTTGGGTGGATAAGTTTATTAGCGCTTGTCTATGTGTGAAGTAAATCCATTTAAGGAGGAACTCAACTGTACAGTGAATGTCGTAACATGGAACCCTCACCCCTCACAGGAAAAATGGGTTGGTTCCGTATGTAACTGGCATACACACCACTGGTTACATGCGGAACCGTTATTTGATGTGCGATTCTCAGTCCACAAAGTAAGAAAAACAGGAATTTCTACTCTGGATCTAAATTTTATTGCAAGATCTTTACTGCAAGCCCTACTACACTTTACACTTTGATTTGATACTTCGCTGATTGCATGACATGAAACATAAGGAACAAAAATAGGCCACAATTTTCATCCACACATTGCAACCAATCTTGCAGAAAATTTTCTACATTTTTTTTTTCACGCTGGATGTATCCCAATTATTTTGTCTGACATGTTGTATGCATCCGTGTGGTATGTTTTGTGTAGGGATTCCTTTCAATTATTCATTCATTTTCTAAGCCGCTTAATCCTATTTAAGGTCACGGGAAGTCTGGCGCCCATCTCAGCCGACTCTGGGCGATGCCAGGGTACACCCTGAATAGCTCGGCAGGCCATTGCAGGGCCAACACACATACAACCATTCACACTCACTCTCACATACCCAGGGGTAATTCGGAACCGCCAATCCGCCTACCGTGCATGTTCTTGGACTGTGGGAGGAAACCGGAATACCGGTAGGAAACCCATGCAAGCATCAGGATAACATGCAAACCCTACACGGAAACGCCTCGAGCCCGGGAATCGAACCCAGGAGCTTATTGTTGTGAGGCGAACGCGCTGACCGCAGCACCATCGTGGTTTTGGGTGGGGATGGCTCTTTTGATTCTTTATAGTTTTTGGAAAATATAAGGTCCAAAATGTCAATCATTAAATTTGACCCAGTTTCAGAGAATGATCCATAAAAACCCAAATTAGTCACTTTTCAACCTTGATGGGATCGGCCTTCTTGAATAGTACATCATTTTTGGACGTGAAATCCAGTTTGGAGTACCACACGTACAGCTGACTGATTTCAACCTGGGAAAAGAAAGGAAGCAAAGACAGGCAGTTTAACTTCCTACATAAAAACAGGTCGCCTGACCACATCATTTAAGAGAAGGTGTACGTACAAAGGAGCCTTTGAGCTCAAATGTTGCATTCTGAGCTGAAACGCTGAAAGGAGGTAGTGAGGGCCGTATGCACTGAGAGTGACTGTGAGTCTGCAAAAAAAAACAGGAAGGACAATAAGACTACAGCGTTTCTCACTCTGAGCATTCCATCTAAATTTGTGACGTCTTACAGGACATACTGTACATGTACATAAATAAATAAATCCATCCACCCACCATAGTTTCTATTACGATGGTGAGGTTCCCTTGGCCATCTGTTAATGCTACGTAACTTCCACCATGAGTCAGGTTCCCTATGGTCTGCAGATATGTCCAGCCAGGTTGTGCAAACTGAGTAGTGTGAGCTACAACACAAACACACGGGATGAGTGATTAAGCTTATATGGTTCCATACAATCCAGTTTGACATTGAAAATGGTCAGAAAGCAGCTTTATAGACACCTGGATACGGATATAGATTCGATTTATCCCTCATGATTGAGCAAGAAGTAACGGTGTTAAGAAAAAAACTACCTGAGACGACATGAGGACACAAACGAGAACCCATCCTCTGCTAGGTGACACCAAAAAGGGAGAATATTTAGACAGAGGCTCTTAGAAACAGGAGTAAATACTCTGGAAACCCCTGCGCTTTGAATACTCCAGCACGGTGCTGCACACAGTTGAAGATTGAAGATACCTTGAAGATACCCGAGTGGTGCTCTTATACTGTAGCAGTGATGTACAGAAGTGGGTCGGAGAAACTACCCTTGACTAGGACATAATACATCATTTCCTGAAACTCAATATTGCTTAGCCTTTTTTAGCTCGCGCGCCTCGGGAGCTATGGGAATGGGTTCCGTCCGCCCATCCGTCACACTTTAGTTTCCAGACATTTACTTGCCGCGCGCTGAAGCTGGGGCTTTCAAACTTGGTATGCTGGCTCACTATTATGAGTGCTAGGATGAGTTTGTGTGTGACTGACCTTGACCTACTTTTCAAGGATGCAAAGGCAAAACTGTACATTCGGTTTCCGGAAATTTACTTGCCGCATGCTGAAGCTGGGGCTTTCAAACTTGCTATGCTTGTTCACTACTATGAGTGCCAGGCTAACATTGTGTGTGCGTGACCTTGACCTACTTTTCAAGGTCACAGAGGCAAAACTGTATATTAGGTTCCCGTACATTTACTTGCCGCATGCTGAAGCTGGGGTTTTCAAACTTGCCATTCTTGTTCTATATCAGCAGATTATGAAATGGTCCTTTCGGCGGGAGCGTCTGGAACCTTGAGGTCTTTTTTTGGGACGGCATTTTGTTGAATTTCTAGGATTTCAGTATCAGTGACCGTGGCAAACCATGTCCACCATTTTGATTCTAGCATCATACAAAATCCCCTGAATTGTGACAATGATATTTCATACAACTTTTTAAACTATGAAATCAGTGGTTAGCACGTCCACCTTAAAGCAAGAAGATCCTGGGTTTGAGGGTGTTTCTTTGATGAGTTTGGATTTTCTCCCAGTGCTTGACACAGGTGCAGCTTGCAGTGTATAAGGCTGCCTAACCACAGACCAGTCAGGTGGTGTTAATGTTATGGCTGATCCAACCACCAGACACAACTGATGGATTCTATTGATAGGTTAACTAACCTAGCCCTAGGTGCGAGTGTTTCCGTGCGAATGGTTGTGTGTGGAGAGCTGTTTAGGGTATGCCCCGCCTTCGCCCAGAGTTGGCTGGGATGGGCTCCAGCCTCCCTGCGACCCTAATAAAGGATAAAGCGGTTCGGAAAATGAAATGAAATGATTGCTATATTATTTTGTGTGTAAAAACTCATTCATTCATTCATTTTCTGAACTGCTTAATCCTAATTAGGGTCGTTGGAAGGCTGACACCCACCTCACCCGACTCTGGGCGAGGGCGAGATATACCCTGGACAGCTCGCCAGGCCATCACAGGGCTATGTAGAAACTGTGTGTAGATTTACCAGTTATCCATATTGGGGTTTCCACAACATAATTCCCACTCCACGGCTCTTCTGCAGTCATCAAACCGTCTCGACCAAAAGACAGATCTTCATAATAACTTGCTATCAGATTCCAGGAGATAGTCCTAGTTAGTTAAAAAAAAGAAAAAAGGAAGAACTCGATACAGATCACTTGTTCATCATTGCTAAGTGAGAAAAGGAGGTTTGAGTGATATTTAACTCACGACGTCATCCTGCCGTTGACATAGTTCCAGTTAAGAATACGAGCCCAGCATCCTGCCCCGATGTCATCATTAAACGTGCTGTAATCTTCAGAAGACCAAAGCTTTTTACCTGTTAACAGCGCCTCCTTGACAGTCGTGGTACCGGGGTAGTGAACACTGTGAATAAAATGATGTCATTTTTGAGCCATCGTCAGTTAGAATGTAATAGAAATAGAATCAGTAGAAGTGTGGCTAATTACAATGCGTTCATCTGCGCGGGGTCTAATCCCATCCCCCCGTAAAATATTGCCTCTCTATCACATAACGGGCGTAAACATGCGCATGCTCCCTCCATGACACGCAATGCTGCCACCTGCATCCTAACGAACTGCTGCTTGGGGACAGCCTAACACACATAAAGTGAAAACGCTATCTGTCCCTTCCGTGCAAATGAGCTCACAGACGACCATGACTGTGAGTGACAGGTAAGCATATGCCATCTCAGCAAATTACCTCCCATGGACTCACAGTCGTGGATGCCTCCTCCGTGTCATGTGAGCTGCCACGCACCTTTTTTACAAACTTGCATGCGCACTGGGAGGCGGCCTAACATGCTCGGAGGGAAAGCGTATGCCATCCCTCCCTCCAGTCAGAGCTCGGCCAATTAGCTCCCATGGACTCCTGGTGGATGGCTGCGGCATCAACCTGGATTGGAACTTGTGATGTCCAGGTTGATAGACACGCACCTTTTTGATGTGCCACTCGGAAGCAAACAGGTGAGGCTTGAACCCCCAATCTTCTGCTCAGAAACCCAGAGCCTTAAGCACTGAGCCACCACTCCCCCCACCAAGTACATGTGTGCCTTGGTTTACAAAAACTATAGAAAAAATATATATAAATAAATAAATAAAGCGTGTTTATACAATTTTATCTAACAGGGCTCTAATGTGACATAAATGAAAGGGTATATGTTTATTTATTTTATGGATAATTAGATCTCTTTCTTACCCGATAATTTCAACAGCGTCATTGAGATATGGATCAACAAGCATGTCACTGGAAATACTCCAGTCCCCGTCTGCTGCAATAATGCCTACGTTTGGTAAATCAGCTCGATCTAATGTATCTCGAAGCACCTGAATTTTCACAACATAAACATTTTCAGAAAACTAAATCAAATCGGTATTAATTCCATCAATCACCCATCAGTCCATTAAGTTCTCGGGTGGCCTAGTGATGAAAACGTCCTCGTTTACCTGGATGTACTTTGAATCAAAATTCTTTTCATTCCACACCTAAAAAAAAACATTATTAACAAGTTAAAATATCATATATACAGTGTTTTAATACACTTTTTAATACAATTGCCTGATGCACTGACATGAACACCATACCCCTACGTAATCAATATCAAGGCCGTGGTATTGTTTGGCTCCAATCACCCAGGACACAACATAGTGCGCAGTAATGCCTGGAAAGTTGTAAGGCCAGCGGCTCCCGTTTCCGACCCATCCTGGAAAGGCCCAGGGCAAACCTACAAACGTCAGACGTGAGATGTACGCTCAGACATATACAACACATGCTGAGATACACTATACAGACACGTTTATAGACACTTGACCATAACACTCATGTGTTCCTTGATCTTTAGACTCCAGATTTTGTTCCTGTTTGCTGTTCTAATGCATTTCTTTCTTCTGGGAAGGCTGTTCACTAGATTTTGCAGTGTAGCTGTGGGGATTGGTGATTATTCATCCACAAGAGCATTATTATGGTCAGGCACTGATGTCAAGCAGGGAGCACCTGAGGCAGATGGCATTCTAGTTCATCCCAAATGTGTTCAGAGTGGTGGAGGTCAGTGCTAATATTTTCCCACCCCAACCTTGGCAAGGCGTGTCTTCATGGAGCCCACTGTGTGTGCATGGGGACGGTCATGCTAGAACAGGTTTGAGCCTCTTAGTTCTAGTGAAGGGAAATTGTAGCCCAACAGCAGAAAAAGCCGTTCTGCATGATTGTCTGCTTTAAATTTTGATGAAGCAACTTTGGGAAGAAGCTACATATGGGTCTGAAGATCAAGTGTCCATAACCTTTCTTTACATTTTGGACAGTCGTACTAAGCATTTCACTACATATTGTACTGTGTATAATTTGTATGTGACAAATAAAATTTGAATTTGAAATTTGAAACCTTTTGTCTGTATACGTAGTGTACTTAATTTATTTTTTTATTACTGTCTGTTCCAAACTGCCCCTCCTTGTGAGTGCGAGTGTGATAGGTTGTATGTATGTGTGCGATGGTCTAGCGAGCTGTCCAGGGTGTACCCCATCTTCGTCCAGAGTCAACTGAGGTAGGCTCCAGCCTCCCCGCGACCCTGATTAGGATGAAGCGGCTTAGAAAATGAATGAATGAATGAACTGCAGGTAAGTGAAGAAAACAAATAAAGATTGTGGAGATATATATGAGTATTATCAACAATGTTTCCACTTGAAAATATGGAGAAAAAAAAACTACTGCCCTCCTTACTGTCTTCCTAATTTATCCAGATGATCACTACATACTGTAAGGTAAGGTAAGCCTGCTGGGCTTTTATACCCGAGCCTAAAGACTCATCAGGTCAGAGCCTATCTCAGTTTCTGTAGTGTAAATTGATAAAGAGTTCAACTCCTCCTGGATGGGATGCTAATTCACCATAGGTTACCTTCCCAGTATTTTTACTGGTACCCATATATACTGCTGGGTGGGCATACTTGTGGTTAAGACCTGGCACAGTGGGGGGTTTAACGGGGATTTGAACCCATGATTGCTCAATCATGAGCCCAGCACCCTAACCACTACACCACTGACCCCACACTTTCAGTACATTTCACATAAAAAAAAATACAAGAGCAATCAGATAGTGCGATCCTCCTCTGCTGTCAGGTGAGCGTGCTGACCACTGAGCCACCGCACCGCTTTTAGTACTATTGTGAAGCTGATTATATCTGGGTGATGTCTTTAGCCTTATCAAATGACATGTATTCCTACCAATAAGTGTGATGTTTGGGTTCCTCTCTTTGGCCTCCTTCATCAGCCACCACTCATAGCCGCGAAAGTAATTCTTATCAGTGTCACTGTGCATGTGTGAAGGCTCGGTGCCATCTGTAACAGACAACAAACACACACGGATGAAAAGACAAATCTGTGTTTTGAAGTGATGCCACCAGAAGCATTTGATTGGTCCATACTGAAGTATTCAAAACCGATGGTCTGAAGAACTTTCTAAAAGTCAGTAGTGAAGAAAAACCTGAATGTTTTAATCCTGCTAGGGGTGTACTGGTTAGCATGTCCGCGTCACAGCAAAAAGGTCCTGGGTTCAAGTCCCAGACTTGGAATTAGCAGGTTCTCCCCATGCTTGTGTGGGTTTGCTCTGGGTACTCCAGTTTCCTCCCACAGTCCAAAGACATGCACATTAGGCTAAATTGTCCGTATCACATTGGCCCAGGTGTGAATATGAGAGATTGTGAGTGTATGTGGGCCTTGCAATGGTCTGGCAAATTGTTTGGGGTGTAGCTCACCTTCGCTCAGTGATGGCTGAGATCAGTGCGACCCTAGTATGAGTAAGCGGTTCAACAAATGACTGATACCATAATAAATGATAGTAATGACATTTCACAATTAGTCTGCTGTGTTTATTACACCCTGGACTGCATCCAGTAGCTACAGAATGTATTTCTACCTCTGCTATACTTACAACTGAGCGTACCATTTCCATTTAAAGTGTTATATTTCTACATCAGGTACAATATTTATATATTAGCATGGAAATGCTATTTCTATGGGAGGACAGTATTGTTTTGAGACCAGAAGCCAAAATTCATAATACATGTAAATGTACGTGCAGAATAAAATGATTCTGATACAATCATCTTAAGATACTTATGTTATTCTGTACCCTGTATGTTCCCTGCTGTATTCTCATGTAGCCTGTATTACAGTCAGCGTGTAATCATTAAAGGTAAGTAAAACAATTCCGATCATTGTAAGATGTAGTCACTGACCTTCCTGTCAACTCTGTGTCACCGTTTTGAATGTCAAAAAATAAAAAATAAATGCTCTGTCAGCCTGAAAGGCATGTGACATCCTGAACAACTAATCATATGACAGAGAGGGTTTACAAACAGAGCAGAGTTCAACAATGGGTGCTGAATTACTGATCCAAAGGTCGGGGTTCAACCCAGACCGCTGAGATGGGCACCAGCCTCCCCGTGAACCTAATTAGGAATGAGAGGTTCAGAAAATGAATGAATGGATGACATTAACGAGACATTTCTTACCTGTGGTTTGGGAATCACCTCCTATTTCCACTTTAAGAATGTGTAATGAAGCTCCAAAGTTAGGCTACAATGAATAAACACAGAATAAAGTTAAGTCTAAGTCTAAGTCTAAGTAAACACTAATTATTCAAAATGATGTTTCTATTTTCATCAGAAAAAAAATTAAAATACATCTAGAATATTATGCTCTAGAATGGACTGCCTTTAACTGCTCATCATTTTGCCCAGTTATTTTAAAATGTGCAGTGGCCGAGGAAAACCAGTCACATGGTCAACACATTTCACACTGATTTTAGACAGCCAGTCACACACATATACCATCCTAAAATCTGAAAATGTTAAAGACTTGATAAATATAATTTATATTAATATTTAATATATTACACATGTCTTGGTCAGAATTCATCATAAAATAAGATTTTGACCATGTGAGCTGAACCGCTAAATTCTAATAGGGTCACGGGGAGGCTGGGGCCTATCTCAGCCGACTGTGTGCAAAGGCGGGGTACACCCTAAACAGCTCACCATTCCATTGCAGGGCCAACACACATAACCATTCACACTCACTAGCCTAATGTGCATGTCTTAGGACTGGGAGGAAACCAGAGAACCCGGAGGAAACCCAAGCTAGCACAAGGAAAACACGCAAGCTCCACACAGAAATGACCTTGCCGAGCCCAGGACTCGATCTGTACCAGAAATATTCACATGTATTTATAAACAACCGAAGACATTTATGTCTTTGTTGTCTACTGACTGTGACAAAATACTAGAAAATACCATTTCTGACAAAATGAAGCGATATTCTGGACATGTACAAAATGCATGCTGTTTATGACTAATATATATTATATAATGCAGCTGATTACAAAGGGGAAAAAATCTTCAATAATAATTGGAGTTGAGAATGTATATATATATATATATATATATACACATTTATGGCATTTGGCAGACGCCATCTTCTTATGGCTTATCTCATTAGTTTACATTTACAGCATTTGGCAGACGCTCTTATCCAGAGCAACTTACAATTATCATTTTTATACAACTGAGCAACTGAGGGTTAAGGGCCTTGCTCACGGGCCCAACGGTGGTGATAGTGGGGATTGAACCGCTGACCTTCGGATCAATAACCCATCGCCTTAACCACTAAGCCACCACAGCCCTTTTACCCACCCCTTTAAGCAGATTGGTGACACTTTAGCCCCCATCCTTGTGATCATTACAACCCTACTGCAACCTTATTAATTAATTATATATGACTTATAACGACTTATAATTTATATATATATATATTAAATAATTATATAGGATTCGGAAATCCTAGAAATTCAACAATATGCAGACCCCCATCCCCTCCCTGCCCCCTGACCAAAAAAATTAATTAATAAATTTAAAAATTTAATAAAAAAACATTTAAAAAAAAGGTGGCCTTCATATTTTCCAAGGTTAAAAAACATCCCACTTTTTTTAAAGTTTAAGTTAGTTTCAAAGATGCCATTATGAAGCCTGTGTGAACAGATTAATCATTAAATTAACTAATGAATTTGAGATTTTGTGTAAAAAGTTTAGTTTTTTCTTTAAAGAAACACCAGTGACATGCTGCTCTGAGAATGTTTACGTTAAACTACAGTAATAAGGAGGTTATAATAAACATGTGTTTTCATCTGAAACTGACTCTTCATGTGGACACCAAGCATGAAAGGATGAACATTAAAATGAGAGTGAAAGTACAGCAACACACCTTAAATAAATAATCCAGTATTTGACTCCTAAAAGGTTCTTCATAGTTGATCAGAAGTCTGGAAGTGGCCTAAAAAAATATGAAACATTAAAACATATTTAGTCCTCATAGCTACTGAAGGAAAGTCATGCAGAAAGGAAAAGGGAGAAGAAACAGGTAAGATGTAACCCACCCCTCCTCCACTTAACCCCCCTATACCGTCAAACCGTCTCCCCAGACCGCTCCTATCGTCCAAAACATACATTTCTGTCATACATAAGCGAAAACACGACAGAAGAAACACCCCGACATGTGAATTCATTCTGAAATCTTCTCTTACAGCCACCACAGCTGACCAACGCGGTGGTTACTGACGGTGTGACTGCTGTTTACAGCAACGACTTACAGTTTTACTTCCTGCTTTATCACGTGACCACTATGCTGGTCGCTAATTGGATGTTTACAGTCTACGTCATAACGATATTGAAAACTCAGGGTCGGGTGATACTCATTTTCTTGTCTTTATTTTTATTTTTTTTATTTTTCCACCAGATTTTGATACCAGGAGTCCTCTTGTGTAGACAAAACATGAAATATCTGTGATTTATATAATGAAAAAATTAAAATAAATGCAGATTTGAAAGTAATGACAAGAGTATAAAAAGGTCATTAGTTTAAAAAAAAAAATCCCACTAATCTTTTTCTTTTTTTAAATGATGTTGCAGAATAGTCCCCAAGAAGGAAAGTTCTACTGTGAGGCAAATAATTTTTTTATTACGTACTACCCAGGAATCCAAGCAAAAAAGTAACACACCTGTGTCAGCACACTTCATAACAGTGCCTTTTAAACTTATCCAAAGTTTTTTTTAATATACTATTTAGGGGAGAAAGCAAACTTGAATGAAATTTTTCATTGTCATTCAAATTTTTCAGTGTTCATTGTCACGCATTTTTAGAGCTTGACAATGAGCACACCTCTTCCATCACAATGTTCACACAGGCTTCATAATGGCATCTTTGAAACTAACTTAAACTTTAAAAAAGTGGGATGTTTTTTAACCTTGGAAAATATGAAGGCCACCTTTTTTTAAATGTTTTTTTTTTTTAATATCCTTTTTTGGTCAGGGGCAGGGAGGGGATGGGGGTCTGCATATTGTTGAATTTCTAGGATTTCCAAATCAATGTATTGTTGCATTTTTTAAGTATACAAGTTGAATATTACTATGTAAAATATCATGAATAAAAAGTACTATTATTTACTATATATTAAATATATATTATTATTAATAATGTCATTACTATGTAATAAATAAAAGCAACGCAATCCCAATTATTGCACTCATTGTTTCTGATCCCTGTAAAATGTATTATCACTTGCCTTTCTTTACATTCTGTGTGCAATCACCCTGAAAAGCATGTGACTTCATGAACAACTGATGAGAAGGTTTTTTCACAGAGCAAAAGTCAACATATCTTTAAACCTGAAAATCACTACGTAAACCTAAATTTCATCACTTCAGCAATTCAAGCATTTTGTCACAGTTTAACAAGACATTTTTTATTTCTAGTTTGGGAGTCATCTCTGATTTCCACTTTAAGAATGTGTAAAGAAGCTCTAAAGTTAGGCTACAAGGAATAAATACAGATGTAAACACTATTTATTAAAGAATATTTCCCTTTTTCATTTATTAAAAAAAAAAAACAAAGAAAAAACCCTAGCTTTTTTTTTCACATATTATTATATTACAATATCACATGGTTAACATTTTTCACTCTCATTCTATCAGGTTTTTCCAGGCTGCCACACACATAATATCCTAAAATCTAATGGGAAATGTCAAGGACTCAACCACATATTAAATATTAGATAGTCCACATCCATAATTTGGATTCAAGCATTATTCAGTTGGGATAATAAGAAGTTAACGAATGAGGTTAAGTATGATGGAGAATTATTCAGATGTCACATGGCTGAAGACCAAGGCAGATAAACAGAAACAGAAGGAGGCATATGATTTCAAGATTAAAAGAAGTATGATGATGTTTACTATTATCATCATGCCCGGTGCATGGGCCATGACATTTGCATACAGGAGTATAATACAAGGTGGCACGGTGGTATAGTGGATTGCACATCTGCCTCACTGGTAGAAGGTCCTGGGCTCAAGTCCCAGGCTCAGGCATTTCTCTGTGGAGTTTGCATGTTCAACCCATGTTTGCATGGGTTTCCTTTGGTTACTCCAGTTTGCTCCCACAGTCCAGAGACGTGCACAATAGGCTAATTGGCTGTTCCAGATTGCCCCTAGGTGTGAGTGTTGGTGTTAATGATTTTATACATGTGCTATTGGCTAATTGGCTGTTCCGAACTGCCCCTAGACGTGGCTGAATGTGAGTGAGAATGCTTATGCGTGTATATTGGCCCTGCAATGGTCTGCCGAGCTGTTCAGGGTGTACCCTACCTTGCACAGTGTCAGCTGAGAGAGGCTCCAGCCTCCCAGTGACCCAGATAGGATTAAGCGGTTGGGCAAATGGATGGATGGACACAGGAGTAAACAAACGGTTTCAGAAAGACATTGTACCCGATTTCATATTATCTCCAAAAGATAACACTGAACTTTATGTTTATTTATTATGCCTGGTCAGTGAAAGGGCCTCTTTAAGTTACTATAAGAAGGGTGTAAAAACAATGCTTGAGTTTCTGACTGTTTATTGCGGGAACAAAATTGGTAC
>JAQMYF010000017.1:5665734-5677593 GCA_030014195.1 Neosilurus mollespiculum
TGATTGAGTTTAAAGTCTTTAGTTTATCCTTTTTTTTTGGTTTGGTATTTGTTTGATTTGCCTTTTTGATATCACCACTTGCTCATCACTCCCTCACTCATTTATCGAACCACTTAATCCCACTAGGGTCGGTGCAAAGACGGGGTACACCCTAAACAGATCGCCAGACCATCCTGGGGCAAAATACACAATCATTCACACTCACACCTAGGTTTAATAGAACAGCCAGTTAGCCTAATGTGCTTCTGTTTGGACTGCAGCAGAGAACTGGAGTACCTGGAGGAAACCCACGCAACCACAGGGAGATCAGAAACACCTGAGTCCGGGAATCTCCCCTTAAAATACATCCAGTTCTTAAGGCTTGTCGCTCAGATTCGGGGTGATTTGGGACACGGAATGATTTTCTGTCATCTATAAACATAAATATAATTTCACTGTGCAGCTGAACCATCTGGGAAATCCAGAGTATTATTATTATTCTTTTTGCTACTGGGTATCATTTCACTCTTTAAGCTCTTATGGTATTAAAGGCCTGAAGAGCTGAAATAATGTGGATGATAAGAGAGATCTTTAGATTTAAATTTAAATCCATACAGCTAATATATAAAATCCAGTATTTTAAAATATGCTCGAGGTGCATAAGGAAGTATCCATAGATTTGGGTCTGTAAACTTAAGTAGCAACTTTTACTACTCTAAACATGACACGGTTAATCAGGGTTTCTTTTTTTTTTTTTTATTTTATGTAAGAGGTGAAACCTAGAACATTCCTTTTACCCTTTGCTCTGATTGACCTTTGTGTTCCTCTGTATGCTCCAGATGATAATCCTGTGCGAGGCGCAGCAGTTTAAGGTGGCCGTGAACGGCACCCATCAGCTGAACTATAAGCACCGTGTACAGGACCTGAGCCGTGTGGACGAGCTGGAGATCATGGGGGACCTGCAGCTGTCGGATGTTAAAATTTGGTGAACATCGCTCCCTCGGAACGCTGCGACCTCTTGACTCGGCTTCAATTAAAACTACTGGTGTAGCGTGTGTACAAAACCAACTAGTCTGGCTTTCACTCTTCTCATGTACTACTGCTGATATAAACACATGAAGTCATGACTTCGGCTGTATATTGGATCTCGATGCTACTGAATATGTAACCTCTTTAGCATCTGCTAATCTTTAACAAATGTCTGTACTGAATTTTGGTAATGGGGAGAAATAAGTTTACTGTAAGGACCATTTTACAAACCAAACGTACATAATTTTCCCTTTTAATCAGACAAGATGTCATTAGCGTCTTAAGTTAGCTTTTGTGGTATCGCACATGAGCTACGAGGTCAAATTATCATGCAAAGGAAAGTGCTGGGGAGTAATGATAGAAGGCACACTGTACCTTAACTGATTCTGATGATCATCGAGTCCCATTTCAAGTTCTGTGATTAATTAATGAACTAGAGGGGCAAGGTACCTCCACCAGGCAAAAATGGATTGTTATAACCTGCCATATTTATAATGAAATGTCTCCCCCTAGTGGGCATCTTATTTTGGCGCATATGAAAGAACAGGCATTTTTTTAGGATTACAGGAATTTGTTTTTGATCCCATGCACAGATCACCTCCAAAATTTAGTAGTTTGTTACTTGTACCACACCCTACTCAAAAAAAATTAAATTTGAATCTATGCAGAAGTTTTTAAATTATCTTGCACACAAATAAACAGTCCGAGGCCATGGCTCTCAGCCGGAAAAAAGGTGAGTGCACCCTCCGGGTCTGGAATGAGGTCCTGCCCCAAATGGAGGAATTCAAGTATTTCGGGGTCTTGTTCACAAGTGAGGGAAGGATGGAGCGGGAGATTGACAGGCGGATCAAAGCGGAGCCTGTACCGGTCCGACGTGGTGAAGAGGGAGCTGAGCCGGAAGGCTAAGCTCTCAATTTACCAGTTATTTTACGTTCCTACCCTCACCTATGGTCACGAGCTTTATGTAGTGACTGAAAGAACAAGATCGTGGATACAGGCGGCTGAAATGAGCTTCTTTCGCAGGGTGGCAGGGCTCTTCCTTAGAGATAGGGTGAGAAGTTCTGTCAACTGGAAGGAGCTCGGAGTAGAACTGCTGCCTCTCCGCGTTGAGAGGAGCCAGTTGTAGTGGCTCGGGCATCTGATTTGAATGCCTCCCGAACGCCACCCTGGTGTGGTTTTTCAGGCATGTACAACCGGAAAGAGACCCCGGGGTCGACCCAGAACACACTGGAGGGACTACGTCTCTCGGCTGGTCTGGGAACACCACGGTGTACCCCCGGAAGAGCTGGAAGAAGCAGCTGGGTAGAGGGACGTCTAGACCTCACTGCTTAGGCTGCTGCCCCCAAGACCCGACCCCAGAACAAGCAGAAGAAGATGAATGATGATGCCTGGTAGAGGTAATGAATACCGTATGTATATCATACGCACACAATATGATATGAAGGTGTAACGAGTATCAGTAATAACCATTTATTCATCAGCCTCAGAACTCTAGGGAGGATTATGTACATTTTGTTTGGTTTTGTTTCGGTTTCCTTATATGTATATGTGGGTCCATTGATGGGTGGGTTACTGAATTCACAGTGTTATTGTCTTCTTTTTCTTTTTAAAAGAAAGAGAGAATGAGGATGCTTTGGATTTGGATATAATTTTGCTAGAAGAGAAAGACATGTAATAGACAGGGTGACCACATGGCCTTGATATATCAACTGATGTGTGAAATACAGCTTTGATATGCTGTTTCGCGAGGATACGATACAGAGTGTGTGATATCATGTTAGAAAATCTAGACCAGAGAAAAGAAAACCTAATACAAGAAATCTAATTAATGTAAATCAAGGCAAAGAAGCAATAAAGAACGACGCCGAGGCTTCCCCCAGGCTCCGACGGCCTGCCGTGTTGTTTTGCACACATTACGCCTATGTTTCGGTTTTACCCCGAATGGATGGTTTTGCAAGCAGGTTTTGTATTTCAGTCATATAATCCACAAATCTCCAGGCAAGATATAACAGGTGTACTATTATTCTATATGTTGCACTAATGAAGAAACTAGTTTGCACAGTTAGGAATACATAATGAGAGTGTTTATTAAGAACAAGCAAATCCTCACATATTTAAGGCTCAACAATTAACTATTTTTAATTGCAAGAAGTTAACGTGGGCTCTCGAGTGGTGCATTGACGAGGTATACGACTATTAACCTGGTGATCAAATCTCAAATCAAATCTAGGTTGATGCCGCAGTCCATGGGAGGTAATTGGCCAATGCACTCATTTCTCTGTCACTCGAAGTGATCATCAGCCAATCATGGACGTCTGTGTGCTCATTCATACAAAGGGGCGGGTAGCACTTTCCCACCAATTGTGTTAGGCCACCCCCAAATGTGCATGCGCAGCAGTTCATAAAGATGCGGGTCATGGAGGGGGCATGTACATGCTTACAACCCTCATTGGTTGGTGGCGGTCGTATTTGATATGAAGGCAATACTTGACGGGTGGGAATTGGATACTAAAAATGGTAGATGTCTAGTATAATGGCTACCCAGATGTTCAGACAGATGTTTTTGATTTAAATGTGTCAGGATACCCTCAATATCCAAAGGACACAATTCAGTTTTATGCAAGTTATTAGCAGCCTGTAGTGTGTGCAGATTTCTCTGAGAGTGCTGGAGCTAGCGTTAGTTTGCTAACGGCACAATTTGAAACAAAGTGTCCTTGAAAGAAAGTGGAAAAGAGATGATTCTTAATGATTCATCCTTTAATGTGAAAACATTGTACAGTCTAATTTCAGATTGATAATTAATAATGCATGTTATAAGATTTAATGATCTAGTTAATGAATTTACTTTTTTTCCCCTTTATAATCTGCGATGTGCTGAGCAAAATATCTATACAAGGTACACACACGTCTATTAATTCTGTCTTTCTGTTTAAAAACGAATAAACATTCATGAATAAAGTAAACATCAGGATACACTTTTCTCGGTGCTCCATTTGGGATAAGAGTTTGACGGTATAATGGTGTTTATTCTGTCCCTGCCCATCGTGGTGATGCTGAAGGCATTTCGTTTTCACCTGTCCATGCATCTGTGTGTGTGTGTGTGTGTGTGTGTGTGTGTGTCCCTGTCTGTCTGAACTTCCTTGTGGCCACTCTATCTTCTGAATCCCTTAGCAGATTTTGCCCAAAATTTCACCAATTACTGTTCTAAGGTCATATATCAAAGGTCAAACTCTGAACACTTGCAGGTTTTAATGACATAGACCAAAGATCAGGGTCACAGTTCAAGCACACACTGACAAGGTGTACGGCGAAGGGGTACCAGGTGATGCAGTAGTAAATCATTTAAGACTCAGTTTCTGAGTTGAGAATGTTAATGTCCCCTTGTCCCGTCCCCCCCCTGTACGCATAAACCACCCCTCCTCAAGCCGTTGAATTCAGTAACAGCTCATCAGTCTCCTTGGATTAGACCCCGTCTCCACTCTGTCTCATGGTGGGAGAATCAGGATAAGCTCAACACTTCAGAATATCTAAGAATTACGTTTTACATGGATGACAGCCTTGATTTCTAATTTTCAATTTTACTGTGCTTAATTTTACATGAATTACACAAAGTTGACTTATTCCATTAAACATGGACCAAATAATATTATAATATTTACACCACCTGACTAGTCTGCAGCTAGACAGCCCCATACACAGCAAGCTGCAATGCACTGTGGGTTCTGATACCTTCCTATCATTAGCAGCATTAACAGTTTCAGCAGTTTGTGTTACAGCAGCTCTTCTATGGGATCAGACCAGACCAGACCAGAACCATCCTTACAGATGTGCCATCGGTCCCCACTTGCATCAGTCTCTTGCCAGTTCGCTGATTATTCTTCCCTGGACCACGTTTGGTTGGTACTTACCCCTGTGTACCAGGAACACCCCAAAGAACCTTCCAGCTTGGAGATGAAGAGACCCAGTCATTTAACCATCACAATGTGACTTGTGTTATCAAAGTCACTCAGATTCTTACACTTGCTCATTTTTCCTGCTTCCAACACATCAACTTCAAGAACTGACTCTTCACTTTCTGCCTGATACATCCCAAGTCTTGGCAGGTGCCACAGTAATTACTTACTTACTTACTTGCTTTCTTATCATGTCCACACGTCAACCTAAATGCAGCCGTTCCACTTCTGGACACACATCTGGGCTGTTACGTTGAACACGGTGAGGTCCTGGCCTTGAACTGTGGGAGGAAACTGCTGTACCTAGTGGAACCCCAGGCAAGCACTGGGAGAACATGCAGACTTAGTCTTACTGGGGCTGCGGTTAAGCTTATCCCAGGCACCTCTGGGAAAAGGCAGTGTATACCCTGGACAGCTCACTTGTCCATCGCAGGGCCAACACACACCACTATTCACGCCTAGGGGAAATTTGGAATAGCCAGTTAGTTTAATGTGCATGTATTTGGACTATTGGAGGAAACTAGAGTATGCCGAGGATACCCCCGAATGCATACAGGAAAAAAACTCGAAACGGAAATGCCAGAGACAAGCCTGGGACTCGAACCCAGGACTTTCTTGCTGTAAGGCGGACGTGCTAAACACAACACCACCTTCAAAGCCTAGAACATGAAGTGAGATGAAACAACTTGTTTAAACAGTCTTGCTTTCTCCATCGTCCCCCTTTAGAGAATGAATTCAAGCCATTTGCAGACACGCCTGTAGATTCCATACAAACTTGCAAATTTATTGACAAGATTATCACCTCTACAATGGGAAATCATTGAACTTGTGTTTGGCACATAAATCACATCACCATAATGTGTGATTCAAACATATCAAAAAGATCTGATGCAATATAATCGCCCATGTTGAGAAGCCCACGGTCATATTGCCATATTGCCAGAACGATATTGTCGACAGAAGCTCAGAGAGATGTAAAAAGGCAGTGAGATTGCATTTACACCAAATGTCTTTAGTGTTCAGCTCTATAAAACATCCAGTATCTGAATTATGGACTGCGCGTGAAGGAGAGGGATGGAGTTCTTCCAGAGATCATGGACGTGTTTAAGTGCTATAGTGGAACATCTTGGTTTCTCGAAGACACAAGTACATTCTTACGAGGAACTAAAGTCAGATCTGTCTACATGTAGTCCAAAAAATGATATCTTAACACATGAACATATCCTGAATAAAGGCTCATTTATCTAAGTAAGGAATAAAACACTTTGGGGGGGGTGGCATGCTGTTATAGGAACATCGTCAGTGCTGGATTGGTGTGATGCGGACCAACGCAAGGCGGAGTTAATGTTACCAACCAGCAGTTGATTCTTTTCCATTCCAGCACATCCTGAAGTGTTTCATTCCTTTTATGATCTACCACAATGATTTATTAATGCTGTAGATTTTTAATGTACTATTTATTAATGTCATACTTTTTTTTAATTCAGTTGTAGCTACATTGATCATGGGATGGGTTTATAAAACAAATATTATTTTGTGTTGATTTCTACTCAAACTCAACAGCCAAACAAACACACACCCCGTTCAGAGCTACGCCCCCAAATCCATAGACTTGCATTACCGTGTCAACAATACTTCCACCCCCTCCAGCCAAGCAGCAACTGACTGGCTAGAATAGTGTTGTGTGGCTCACACTGAGCCACTCTTCCTTTGTTTCTCATCGACAAAGTCACTGCAGTGTATGAACACCAATGGAGTGTTTTCTCCCGGGCACACACAGCATGGACAGCTTTCTGGAAGGAGATGTTCGCTTAATTTTGTCAACAAATCATATTGGATTAGCATCGATGTCTGCACATTTCACTATTATACTGTATATATTTAAGCACTGCTTCAAAGCAACGTTTCCTGGAAGATCTTTGTGGGGGGTTTTTTGTTCAGTAGTAATTATTATGTTCTCCGTAAATATCAGTAGAAGCATTGGAAAGCCCTTTGTTTGCATGCTACTGATGTAAGGATTCTACGATCCACATTTTATGGTCTGTGAGGGTATTTAAGGATGTGTTTCTTATCTGGAAGAAAAACAAAAAAGTTTATGATTCCATTTGATTTGTGAAGAAATAAGGATTGAACATAAAGATGTATATTAGTTGATTAGGAAGACGATTAGGAGGTAAAAAGTTTTACATTTAGAACAGCTATTTTCTGGTTTGCGGATTCGAGCCTGTGGTGGTACGTGTGCGGACAGACATACGGTACTCTTATGTAGTGAGTCCATCTGAATTAGTCATTTTAATCAAAATTATAATATATTATCATAATAAGTGCATTCATATAAAACTGATTTTCATATTAGAAAAAAGCCCGTCCAATCAGAACCCGAAATTCAACATCACTGCATTGATTAAATAATTCACTCATTCAGTCATTCATTTTGCCGAACCACTTAACCCTATTAGGATCCATGTTGAGGCTGGAGCCTATCTCAGCCAACTCTGGGTGAAGGTGGAGTACACCATGAACAGCTCGCTAGTCCATCACAGGGTCAACACACACACACACAAAACCATGGGCACTCACACTTTTATACCTAAGAGATATCGATCTATCTATCTGTCTGTCTATCTATATCCATCCATCCATCTCCCAAATTGCAAACTTAATCTTACTAGGCTTGCGGGGAGGTTGAAGCCTATCTCAGGCACATCTGGGAAAGGGCAGGGTACATCCTGGACAGCTCACTAGTCCATCACAGGGCCAACACACACACACACACACACACACACAACCATTCACACTCACATTCACACCTAGGGGCAATTTGGAAAAGCTAATTAGCCTAATGTGCATGTCTTTGGGCTTTGGGAGGAAACCGGAGTATGCAGGGGAAACCCATGCAAGCATGAGAACATGGAAACTCCATGCAGAAATGCCCTCACAGAGCCCGTGGCTTGATCTTCTTGCGGTGAGGCAGACATGCTTGCCACTACGCCACCGTTCCACCCATTATTAGATTATGATGAAGTAAATATATTAAATATACCATGTTATGAATATTCATAGTTCGTTATTAGCCTTCTATTAGCAGGTCATTTTGACCTGTATTAAAAGTAAACAAACCAGGCAAAATGACCTGCCAAAAGAATATTATTTTAAACATGAGATGAGTAAAATGACCTAATAGGCTTTGTAATCATATTCTTGTTTTATTACAGTGTTATAATACGAAATATTAGATATATTTGCCTTTATCCAAGATATTTTCACTTGCTAAGATATCTTTTGTTGTCAGTGTGTTGATAAACTGTAGTAGTTTGATACAGATTTGACTTTGTGGCGTCGGGCGAGTGCCCTAATACATCAGCTCCCCTGTATAAGCACACAGACGAGCTGGAAGACTGCACTTGGTCGGTATTTTTTGAGGCTGTTATTTCCTGCTGTGTCTGAAAAGGAAAAACGCCTTTTACACTCAGTGTTTCATCATCCTATAAAGATTAAACTATGGCTTTTGGCTTTGCGCTCTGTGGGGTCGTCACACGGAGCTGAGCTTCACCAGGCCTCGAACCGAATCTTCATGCAGCGAGTCCTGGCTGGCCGGGTCATACAGTTGTGCCAGGTGGGCGGCGCAGGGCAGCGCCATGACCGGGGAGGGCATCTCCTCTGGGCTGGCGAAGGCCTCGTGGCTGAGCTGGTGGTGGTTGCAGAGGCTTTCGGGATCATGTAAAGCCAAAAGCTCGCCCCCGCAGCCCAGGCTGGTGGTAGAGGAGGGCAGTGAGGGGTGAAGTGAGCATGGCACACCTACTGATGGCTTGACCTGTAGGACAGCGCCTCCACTGAGCAGCACCGGCTGGGCGTGAAGGAGAGGCGTGGTGGCAGCCTGCAAAACGAATTTGGTGCTCTGGATGCACTGATCTTGGTGACACTTGGAAAGAGAATAAGGTGTGTTAAAGATGAGCATGTTTTCAAGTCTGGAGCTGCTCGTAACAGAATTTGTAGACTGTTTTGTAATATTACTCCACTTTTAATGGTATTAGCAAGCACGTACGTGCAAAAGAGGCCAATAACCTGAGTGAGAGCGACTTTCACTGTTACCATTATTAGCATCAGAGCTCCAGAAGAAAGGAACCAACTGAATTATTCTTTTATTAACCTTTCCCTCATACACACATAATTACCATGTGACTCTGGAGCTGAGTTGTAGGACACGCGTTGGTCCCATTCGACTGAGCTGCTGGCTGAGGGGCGTCCGGTTCTACAAGACCTCTCCTGTCAATCAAACTGAAGGAGAGATGGAGGGAGAGAGAAAGAGGAAGAGAGAGAGAGACGGGAGTAATTAGCTGCTTTGAGCAAAGAGAGTGTGTGAGTCACGGAGTGTGGGTGAACACTGAAGATTGAATGAGCTTGAGGGAATCAAGAGGGTCTCTGCCTCTGCCTTCCTGTGTGTGTGTGTGTGTGTGTGTGTGTGTGTGTGTGTGTGTGTGTGTGTGTGTGTCGCAAGGCACTTCCTCCCACTCCACATGCCCACACATGAAACAGATGGCAGCCACTTGTACCAGCCCCAATCCTGCACTGTTTTGATGGGAAACTTGCTAATGGTGTGCAAAACTCTGAGTGTGTGTGTGTGTGTTTCATAAACCTTTTCTACATAAAGCAGGTGCTGAAGCTCATTCCTAAAGATTCTCATGATTTTCCACATGGTAGTTTACTTCAGTGTAATCCCACAAAGGCTCTGATCTTCAGATGCTTCGGGTTAAAACTGGAACTAAACTGCTCAGTGTTTATGCAGGAACGGAGCAGAGCTGCTGTGATATAAACTATAATCAGTAAGGAAGAGAAAAGAGATGCACCTGGCACTCTAGAGATACAGCCGATCTAGGGATGAGTCTCCAGACCAAAACATCTGGAAATGCCCCAAGGTTCTTACAGGGTGCCAAGACTTTTGTCCTCACGAAGTAGCTTGTCTAGGTGAGTCTTAAATTGTTGAGGACTACAGCTACTCATAAACTAGTAGATGACTAGATATTAAAGGTGTAGTACATAAGGGAGCCTTAAGTCTATCACAGCCGACACTGGGCAAAGGTGGGGTGCACCCTGAACAGCAAGCATCCATTGCAGGGCCAACATACATAACCATTCACATTCACACCTAGGGGCAAATTTGAACAGCTAAATAGTCTAATGTGCATATGTGCCAATGTGTCTTTGGACTGTGCGGAGAAACCGTGTATGCACATGCAAACTCCAAACTGAAACACCCTCGCCGTGCCCACGACTAGAACCTAAGCTTCTATGTCCATTCATCTTTAAATTCATCTTCTATGTCCATTTAGCAATTTAAAAATGATTTTTGGTAACATAAATGTTGTTACAGTGTTGAATAGCCATGTTAGATGACACCAGAGTGTCAAATAATAAGGACCTGATTAGCTGGCCTTTCCAAATTAACACCAACCCCACAAACAATGGTATCTCTGCCCATCATGGTTTGCCTCCCAGAACATTGAACATGGAGCTTTCAGTTGTCAAAAGGCGACAAATCAGAGCAGATTGGGTACAGAAAGCGGAAATCTGTAAATGTGAGGAGGAAGCCAAATAGGCTGTTCAGCGCACACTCGAGTTCAGACTTTCAGGGGGAGGTGGGGAAGCAGCTTCCTGCAGAACTGTGGATTTTATTTTGGATTTGGGATCGTACTTTGGTTCTTCGCTAGCGTCTAAAACCTTGTGCGTTTTCATTTTGAAAATATTATTAACCCCTCCATGTTGTCTCTTTGAAGGGTGTATGGAATAAGAAACTAGTTTCTGGACTGATGAGCTGCCTTTCATCTTAATAGTTGGCGATCATTTCCAACTCATTTACATAAATGCTTGTGATTGGATAATAGCGGATAGCGAATAGCTATTCTTTCTTTCACATACTTTTTTTTCATGTGCGACTGTATTTTTGTAGATCCATAAAGGTGCAGTTGAAGCTTAGTAAAAAACTTTAGAGTTATGATTATTACTTGCATGTGAAGGCTGCATATTAAGAGCTCTTTCTTTAACTCAAGCATGCTAAGGCCTCTACAGCAATACCTCCTATCTAAGAGAATCTCATAAAGCTGCTTGTAGGGAGTCTACAGACACATCAGTCATCACATATTCATACACAAACTGCTGAACTCATCTCAAAACCTAATCAGATCCCTGAATCGGTAAGGGAATATAATTACCTCCTGAGCATGCAGATGAAGATCTCAGTTGAAGGAAAAAAAAACATTCTGTGCTCAATTTACAATAAGTGACAGCATTGTGATTTATTGAAGAGAGAAAACAGGGCAGTGATAAAGAATGTCAGAATAAGAGATTGGGGTTGGGTGGTGCTGGCTCACCTTGGCGGTAACGGGCTACAAAGGGCAGCGCAGCAGTTGGTGAGGACGTTGCCATAGCTGTAGGGGTTGTAGTTATCTTTGCCTCGTTTTGATGACCAAGAGCCTTTAATCTGTAAGACGTGAGACGGTGTAGTGGAATCAGAGTAGACAGTAAAAAGGTTCTCATTATAAATGTATATGTCCTGCTTTACTACATGCAGAGAACAAAGTAAATTATAATAGAACAAGATTGCTTGGAGAGCGTAAACCTCCACTAAGACAAGCAATCCCCATATGAGCCAAAATGTCATAACTCATCCTTTCTTAAAATGTTAAAAAAACTTCCTGGATCCAGAATTGGACCTGGATCATCACCAAAATCTAACAGAATCTTCCTTGTCCAAAGTCAATCCTGTGGTAAAAATTTCATGAAAATCTAATCATAACTTTTTACCGAAATCTTATTAACAAACACAAATGAAAACTAATCCGAAAAGGCAAACCTCCACCAAGTAAAAAAAAAAAAATGGGGGGGGGGGGGGGGACACCAA
>JAQMYF010000017.1:5684510-5705062 GCA_030014195.1 Neosilurus mollespiculum
ATGTTCCCCAGACCCTATGTTCCCCAGACCCTATGTTCCCCAGACCCTATGTTCCCCAGACCCTATGTTCCCCAGACTCAATGTTCTCCGGTTCTTATTAAATTAATGGATCTTCATTTTCACATTTTCAATGTTAATATGACTTGACACTAGAAGTTTTTTTCTCTTGGTTTGGACTTGTTTGTATTTGCATTCAGACTCTTGGTCTTGGCTGTTGCGGTGGCCAAATATTTTTATTTTCACAGAGTCCAGTTACATTTTTAAAAAATAATAGAAATCTTTGGGGTTTTCTGCTTTTTCTCCTCAAGCGTATCCTTTTTAAAAACAACATTACTGATTAAACGAGCTTATTCCAAATATGAGAACTGGTTTAAATCTCTTTAAATCCATCCAAACAGATATGGACATTGGACAACTGATAAGCAATCATACGCCTGCCAAAACTGATTTGTTCTTGATTTGGACTCGGTCTCCACTAGTCCTGATCTACAGCTCTGCTTTTTAGGGCAATATTCATAAATGCTCATAAATGCTGTTAATCTAATATGTCATGACTCCATGATCCTTTCATGGAAGACTTCCAACTAGAACCCTTTTTAGCATCTAAGAATGATTATCTATCCAATTAGTCTTTGCAGAACTATATTTTTCAAGACTCTAACATTTTTATTAAGCTTATAAACATGAAACAATACAAGTGCATTGCAGGGTTTTTTGGGTTTTTATTTTCGTATTTTCTAGATTTCTCTATATTATTATCAGAATTTCTTGAACAATAGGCTTTAAAAGCAATAAATGTTAAAAAAAGAAAAGAATGAAAAGAAAAGAAAGGAAAAAGAAAACAAGATGACATTTTGCAGAACAGATAAAATATGATCTCGATAGTGGAAGTGGAGAACTAATTGTAAACAGCCAGATTTAGGATTCATCATAATGTCAAAAATAAGTATAAAATTTTTCCTCCCATAAATAAATCCCTCACGTCTTTAAAAATCACTGCACCTTACAAGCCAGGACAGAAAACGCTGGACTCATGTCTCATATTTCATCTCTTCAGCCATGAGCTTCTCTGAGTGCTAATGATTTGTACCACAATCAAAGCCACATGGAGGTGGAGTCACAGCTAAACTTAACCGGTAAAGCCATGGTGTTCTGGAGAAGGCATTTTTGGGCAACATATCTACTGAGATCGAGGCAGTAAACAGCATCTAGCTTTGTTTTGTGACCCATAAAGTGCTTGCTAAGAAGGAAACTGGCTCGTCAGCAGTCTTCAGACTCCTCAGGTCCCCTGGACTGCCTCTAGAACCAATCGATGTGGAGAACCAGGACTAATCCATTTCATATAATCCTATGCTACATCACGCTGGAGGCTGCACCAGATCCAATTTGACAGTTACCATAAGATGACGGACAGGAGGTGTGAGAGGTGTGTTTATCCGCTGTGTGTGATACCTTGTGCTACCCTGAATAGTGCAGGTTTAGACTCTGGCTGAAACCGATCATTGTTAGCTGTATTAAAGTCATTTGTTTACTGTAAATTTTACTTTAGATGTATAATCGCTTTTTAGATTTTAGTCAGCAAAACCAGAAGAGATGTTAATCTTTTTTCCCTTTATATTTTAGTCTAGTTTGAACCTAGCTCCTACTACATTAACCTCCTTACTCACTCACCCATTTGCCAAACCGCTTAATCCCACTAAGGTTGCTGGGAGGCTGGAGTCTATCTCAGCCAACACTGGGCGAAGGCAGAATACACCCTGAACAGCTTGCCAGACCATCGTGCACACACACAACCATTCACATTCACAGTCACATCTTGAGGCAATTTGGAACAGCCAGTTAGCCTCATGTGCATGTTTTTGAGTGTGGAAGGAAACAGAGGTACCCAGAGGAAACCCATGAAAGCACAGGAAAAGCATGCAAACTCCACACAGAAACACCCTCGCCAACCCCGGGATTCGAATCCAGGGCTGCGAAGCGGTACGAAGCAGAACCACTACGCCAGCATGCTGCCGTACAGTAACCAAACAACACAGATATGAGGCGAATTTGTTTTCCTTATCATTTTAAAAAGTAATGGCACTGAAGGTTGCCATGTAAGTAATATTCACAGCATCTTTCTCCAGCTATGAGGCAGATCATGGCAACATTTCCTGAGATACAAACAGTCAGTTGCCCTTCTAATTATTTATACTGACAGGAAATGACAGTAAGAAGGCTCAGACGTAAACAACAGTACTGAGCTGATTCAATCCAGCCTGATGTAATATACATACATCCCTGACACAGAAAGATAGTATTGAATAGTATATATGTCTGATTTATATAAATACATATTTAAATATGATGAATACATACCATTAATTCATTTATTCATTTTCTAAGCTGCTTAATCCTAATTAGGGTTGCGGGGAGGCTGGCGCCCATCTCAGCCAACTCTGGGCGAAGGTGGGGTACACCCTGGACAGCTCGCATCGTAGATGAATATATACCATATATAAATGTATTATAACATATTCTAAATATATATATTATATATTATGTATAACATATTTTAATATAGATTAATATTATTATAATTCTCACTCATTCATTTGCCACACCGCTTAATCCTACTAGGGTGGCAGGGACGCCAGTGCCCATCTCGACCAACAATGGGCAAAGTCGGGGTACAATTCACCAAACCAACACAGGGAACACACATACAACCATTCACACTCACACACACACCTATGGTTAATTCGGAAGAGCCAATTAGTCTGTGCATGTTTTTGGAATGTGGGAGGAAACCAGAGTACCCGGAGTAAACCCAAGGATGCATGGGGAGAACATGCACACTTCACACAGGAACACCTGAGCCCGGTAATCAAAACCCAGGACCTTCTTGCTGTGGGGGTGGGGGTGGTACATGCTAACCACTATGCCACTGTGCCACCCTATTATTATAATATTATAATATTAACATTAATTAAGTATGGTGGAATTCTGGGACAGCGCTAGCTCAGTGGTAATGCTGTTTCATGTCAGGAAATATGAATCCGATTAAAAAAGTACAGAACATCATGTTTACGCAACGGTACCGTGTTTTTCAGACCCAGTAAGAGTACATGTGTTTTGGTCCTCATCAATATTGATTCCACTGAAATGAGTAATCTATGCAGTATGAATAAATCAGGGGCCTGATTAAAACATTACACGGAGCTCTGTTTACGTTGGTTGCTGCTGTCTGTTGCTATCGGTGAACCCCTCACACATCTCATCTTTTATCTTTAATGAAGAGCTCGCTGATTCATCAGCAAAATGCACATCCTGGAGAGTGAGGGGAGAAGAACGCGGTCTAATACTCTCACTCGATGTATGCCGGCGCAATTCGAGATGTTTTCTCATATTCTAAGACGTTCCGCCTGTATTAGCACAGATTGTAGTTTGCACTGCTTTGATCATTAATCATAAAACACATCCTGTCATTCATTCTTTAGCGTAGCAACTTACACGAGGTTTATGTGACACAGTACCATATGGTATTGGTATTAGATGTTCAAATCGGAGCATTTTGTAGGAGTACAGGAGAGGTAAGTGTTCATACTTGCTCTGTGGATGCATATAAACCATACACAGTGTAAGAATTATGGTTATGAATGATTTAATCACTGTTTCAGGAGACAATAATGTGTTGCTGTACAATTCCATACGGACTGCACGATGCTGTTAACACTCGGAATTTATGTAGTGATGCTAAAAGTGTGCAGGCTAAAATCTAACCCCCTGTGCCCCCCTGACGGTTGGAGTGTTGAGTGGGAGCCGGCGTGGGCCGTAAGCGTTACTCACTCAGAATGACGTGGGTGATGACGAAGGCAAAGATAAAGATGGTGAGGAAGGAGAGGGAGAGGATGAACAGGTAGAAGTAGCGGTAGTTTCGCTTCCCCACGCAGTTGCCTACCCAGGGGCAGTGGTGATCAAAACGCTCTGCAGGAAATTAAATAAAATAAAAAGAACATACTGAAGGTGTTGAGTTAATATCGAATACTTTCCCAAAGAATTTTAGATGACATTATAACACAGGGCTGCTGAAACTGATGGGTGATGTTTCATTTTGTACACACAGCAGCTCTGATATCTAAGAGTTTATTGTTTGTTACCATGGTAACAACTCGGACTTATAACACATGGACTTGTGTTGCAGTATTATGCTGCATGTAATCTAACACTAATAATAAACTAAATTAAAACCGAATATGCAGAAAATATTCTATGTTCAATACATCTGATATCAGGAAATTTTTTATAAATGTGATTTTTTTTTTTATCTCACAGTGAAAAGGTTCTTGGTTCGAATCTCAGCCAAGGCCATTTTGCTGAGGAGTATGCAAGTGTCTGCATGGGGTTCCTCTGGGTACTCTGGTTTCCTCCCACAGGCCATAGACATGCACATTAGGTTACCTGGCTACTCTAAATATCTCATAGGTGTTCAGGGTGTGACCCTCCCCTCAGCCAAAGTCAGCTGGGATTGGCTCCAGTTTCCTCCATGACCCTGATGGATCAGCAGTTCATATAACATATGGATGGATGGATGGATAGATGGATGGAGATCCAAGTCTCCAGTGTTAGAGTCTAGATGTAATGACTATGTTTTCCGGGACCGGACAGTATTCAGGATAAAGGACTTGCTCTCTGGTTTATCAGTAAAATGACCAACTGTGGTTTTGTCTTTTAAACTTCAAGCAAGAGAAATAAAATGACAAAGAAACCAGTGAGGGAACAGCCAGTTAGTTTAATGTGCATGTCTTCGGACTGTGGTGGGAAACATGAGTACCTCGATGTAACCGACGCAAGCATGAGAAGAACATGCAAACTCCACACAGAAACGCCCTCGCCAGGCCCTGGATTCGAACCCAGGACCTTCTTGCTGGGAGGTGGACATTCTAACCACCATGCATTAGTTGTAAAAAAAAAAGAAAGAAAGAAAGAACGAATTTAAATAAATCCCGAAAGGAATTTAAATGAAAGTTAAGAGTAACAAAAGTACAGCGTTAAAGTCTAATGTTACTGTAAACCTCAAACCAGGATTCAAGTAAGTCTTAAATGGTTAAAGGTTCAATACCAAAACTTTATTACCTTTTTGTACAATAAACACTGATGTGACTTACCCACACAGTTGTCACACAGGCTGCAGTGTGAGGCTCTTGGTGGTCTGAAGATTTTGCAGGTGAAGCAGTATTTCAGTTTGACCGTCTGGCCGTTGATTAGCACCTCTCTGGTCCTGGGAGGAGGCCGTGAGCTCACGCCACTCACTCCGTTAGCCGCGTCTGTGAACCACAGAGCAAAACGACGTTGGACCATTTTTCACACTAGTCCACAGAATGGCAATTTTCAGTCCTGTTCTGAAGAACTACAACAGGACAGAGTTCAGAGTTTCCCCCCTCAAGAGGTCCATTCATTCATTCATTCATTCATTTTCTGAACCACTTAATCCTAATTAGGGTTGTGGGGAGGCTGGGGGGGCGGCGAGGAAAATAAAACAGAGTCAAAGTTGAATCCACAGTCATTTAAACAGATGCTTCAAAATTCCTTCACGATGTGTTTGTGTGTGTGTGTATGTGTGTGTATGTGTGTGTGTGTGTGTGTGGTTCCCCACTGAAAATCAAATAATTATTAGAAACACTTATTTCATGTCATTGTCTGAACTACTTTATCCTTCATTAGGGTCAGAGTGAGGCTGAATCCAATCCCAGTCGACTCTGGGTGAAGGCAGGGTTCACTTTCACTCACCAGGCCCTAAAAGGGCTAACACACACAAACACTCTCTACCATTTACACTTACACCCAAGGGCATTTTGGAATTAATTCCGATTAACCTAATGTGTCTTTGGACTGGAGGATGGGGGATCGTGGTGCTGGTGTAAGGGATCAGAAGGTCCAGCACACTGTGACACACTAGTGTCCCCCGCTAGTCATGCGCTAACCTCGTTATCTGACACTCTTTCGTCGTTTAATACAGATATTATACACTATAAAAACAGTTATGGGGCAAAAATGTGAAAAATAAGCATCATATCTCCCCTCATATGTATTATAATTATAGTATTATGTCTAATTGCTCCTGATGTTTTATTTGTTTGTTTCTTAGACTAAAGGGGAATTACATGAGCCTTCTCATGGCGAAAACGTATAAAACTATTGACTTTACACTTCACAACTGACAAACACTGCGCTGATCTCACCATATCCATTCACTCATTTTCTAAGCCACTTAATCCTAATTAGGGTCGCGGTGAGGCTGGCGCCCATCCCGGCTGACTCTGGGTGATTCACAGGAAGAACATACTTTCTCCACACAGAAACGCCCGAGCCCGGGAATCGAACCCAGGACCTTCTGACTCTGAGGCGGACATGCTAACCACTGCGCCAACGTGCCGTCCACCCCACCATATCAATGACTATAATTTTTTTCTTTATTAATAATGACACATTTTTTATTAATTAATTTATTTATAATTAGTCTTATTTGTAGGGCATCTGCCATACAAGTCCGTCCCTGGGAATTCACTGTTACTATAGAAACAACATATCAAAATAAGTGCTTCATATAATCAGTATGATAATAAATAGTCAAATTACTGCCCGAGCTACAGTTAAAGAAATTACTGTGGTATAATAAACTTCATGAAATGGCGAGAGGAAGTAGATAGGAAGCTGACGAAGACATATTAAACATTGCCGGAACTCAACATAACCATGATCTCGCATGCTGTGGTTATCCAGCCCTGAGCTCTGACACCCACACAGCTGCACTGAAACTCATTTCACTTATACATGCTTTTGCTATGAGACGTAGCACTTTTGGCCTATGGCTTGGATCAGCAGGAAACAGAGTCCTGAGGCGAAATCGCTGGCTTTATCTGCCTTCAGAATATTCGTGCGAGCAGCAAGAATACTTTTTCCTTTCGAGCATCCAAACAGGCAGTCAGACCCAGACTAAACATCAGTGATTTACTTTCTCTAGTGAACAGAGCCGCAGGGGACGCATTACAATACTGCACATTATGAAGACCTGCTGGCTTCACTCAGTAACAACTGTATAAGGAAATACATTTTCTCTGAGCACCAGTTCTTGCTTTAGCAATCCCCCTATCTACATGCTTAAATTTAAATATTAGCACTCAAGAAGTGACAGCGTGTGCACTATGAAAGTCATCAGTTCTGTGGTGCATACTCCCTAGAAATAAATGTTCATCACTTTATAATGTTTGTACTTCATACATTCATACATGCTAGATTCATAGGTATTGACGGGGCATGATCCGGATTCGGATTCGGATTCAGACGGTTTTTAACCGGGCAAGGAGACGGAAATCATCCAGAATGCGCTGGGAGCAAAAAATACAGAGCTCAAAAATAACTGTGGTACAAGCCACAAGGGGGCACCATAATTCTACATCGTACTAGAAGACGCTAGTACGATCGCACAGATTGGTTGAGAGCCAGATTCATTTAGTTTATGCTTGCTAGGGAGTTTCAAATGAGGACATTTCAGAAACTGGTTCTGTAAATGCAATTGCTATTTTCTCAAAAGTGGCATTTCCTGATGAGTGACACACAAAGTGATGTAACTCAGTCAATTTTCCTGCTAAAGTCATGTTTTATACCTCATTTCGATATATATAATCTATATGAATAATTGATATTGATATATAATATTGATCTTTATTATGCTGGAGCGGGTCACATATGTAAACGCTAGCAGCTAAACTAGCAAAGAAGACTGACAGCTTTCACATCTTTTATGCACAATATAAGAAAATCTGTACAAAGCCTCTCATATATTCACACTCAGGAATCTGATTACTGATTAGCTTGGTGTCTGAGGGGTTGTTAACGTGTGTAAGATTATTATGCTCTAACAATTGCACAAAACTACCACAAAGTGAGGTGTATGTTTTTTGTAGATGAATATTTCACCAGAGATTTTATTTTTAAATGGTAGCATACCGGAAATAGCGTCGGTTAAAAGTATTTCTTATAATACATACTCCGAGCGAATAACAGCAACCCTGCTGGGTTTCAATACGAGTCTGCTGCAGTGTCTCTCAAGATCAAACTACACATCAGTGAGCCTCAGGAAACGACATGAGACGAAGGTTAAAAACGGTGTGTACTCTTGACAGGATTTTTCATCTCATGCAAAAATACCAGCATGAAATTGGAAATTTATAAAAAGCACGGTGGAAGCAGAACTCGAGCAGATTTGAGATGAGTTTGCTGGCAGAGAGACAGAAATGTAACCTTTCTGAGAAAGTATTTTAAACAGCTCTCTTGGCGTTCCTGTCCTTCGCTGTGCTTACACGCCACACAACTTTAACCGTTATCTAATAAGCCTCTTAATCGTCCTGATCATTCAGCGCTGAGCAGCAGTGAGTCAATGTGATTGGACAACTAGCTGCGATTTTATCCGTTATGTCGCTCAGATTGCTTTACGCTGTCGGATAATGAGCCCTTTTGTTTTTTGTTTTTTAAAGATTGATTGATTGTTCACGCAGAAGGCCAGGCTCATATTCATCTCAATAAGAAAAACACAAAAGCAAAAATATTGCATTTAATACGGCTAATATTTCTTAAATAATAACTAAATCAACATCAGTGATCTAGCATTAGGGCAGGTTGGTGGCATAGTGGTTAGCAGTTCTGCTTTACAGCAAGAACGTACTGAGTGTGAGTCCCGGGCTTGGCTTGGGCGTTTCTGTCTGGTGTTTGCATGTTCTTACCGTGCTTGCGTGGGTTTCCTCTGAGTACTCCTATTTCCTTCCCACGGTCCAAAGACATGCACATTAGGCCAACTGGATATTCTCAATTGCCCCAGGTGTGAGTGTGAATGGCCGTGTGTGTTGGTGGCCCTCCGATGGACTGGCAAACGGTTTACGGTGTACACCGCCTTCGCCCATAGTAGACTGATATATAAGCCTCACCGTGACCCTAGTAGTATTAATCAGTTTGGCAATGAGTGAATGAATGACTCAGTATTACTAGTCAACATGTGACACAGAATTCATTGCTATCTTTAAGCTAAAGGAATGTAATTTCTCTCACAGTGTGAACGCTGGTTATTCCAGACCTCCTGAAAGTTTGTAACTTCTTTTTAATTCATTTTTTTTTTTTAAACATCTGTTACTGTTTTTGTAATTCACCCCATCTCAGATCTAACCCAGGGTTAGAGTCATACGGTGTTCAAATATGCTCACCGTTACACCAGCGCTGAGATTAATAATGCTAAATGAGCGAGATAAGCACTCGTACATTTTTTAAATGTTAAACTTTATTGCCAAATGAACTTTTTATAACATTGTATGTAATATTTCCATCAGTGTCTGGACAATATTAATGTGTGCAATGCAATATTAATATGTCGATTCATTGTACAGAGTTGAAGGCAATGTGCATTCTAGCCTGGAAAACACAACAGCATCACAATAAGAACATACATTAACCACATTAACATGAGTTCATATAGCTTCTTTACGTAGCCCTGTGTCTATGCCTGATCACATGACCACCACTCTTACACAAGATGGAAATGATTGTAATAAAACATAGAGAAGATGAAGGGAAACACAGCAACGTGATCCTACCTATCTGTCTTTCTACGTCGGCCGCCTCTTCTGGAGTGGCTCTGGGCAGAACCCCGGGGTCACTGAAGCTCGCACGGAGCAGCATGACCATAACGAAGAGGAAGAGCACACCGCCGATGGCTGGGATAGCCGGGCTCAAGTTAGAGGCCAGGAACGGACAGCTAGGTGAGGCAGGTGAGAGACATTAGGGTATCAGGACAATATTTCAATAATATCTGAAATAAACATGCTGGTAAAAGAAATCCACGACAGGGTCACGTGATGTCACCTGACACAAAAGCAAAGTCACTGCTATCATCTCAGAGTTTAACACAGCACATCCTGAAGTGTTTTCACAGCCAACAATGAATGAATAAATGAATAAATTGTTGTGCTTTTAATCTATTTAGAGGTTTATGTGGTGGCATAGTGGATCGCACGCCTGCCTCACAGCAAGAAGGTCCCGGGTTCGAGTCCTGGGCTCAGCCAGGGTGTTTTTGTGTGGAGCTTGCATGGGTTTCCTCTGGGTAATCCGGTTTCCTCCTACAGTCCAAAGACATGCACATTAGGCTAGTTAAATATTCTGGATTGCCCCTAGGAGTGAGTGAAAGTGTGAATGGTAGTGTGTGTTGCTGACTAGCTGTTTAGGGTACACCACGCCCTCGCCTAGATTAAGCTAAGATGGGCTCCAGCCTCCCCGCGACCCCAGTAGGAGTAAGTGCAAATGAATTCAGCAAATGAATGACCACCATGCATGTCCCAGTGTACAATGTTACTATAGAAACAATAATATAATGTGAAGGGTGACCAAATAAAACCTCCAGACGAGATTCCCTCAGCACTTGCTCCGTGGCTGAAACAGCATATCAAGTTCTTCAAGCTCAAAGTGTTCAAACTGGGGTTGGGCTACCAACAGACCTCAATTCCGCCTCTCCTGCCTTAGTAAGTTTCATGGTGCAAATAATAATTTGATTATCTTTAACTATTTTTACCTTTGAAATGTGTGTGTGTGTGTATGTGTGGGGGGGGGAGTCCACAAGTTTTTGGCGGGTCATCCTGTATTAGAAAAGGAAATAAAATTAATATATATCTCGTGACTGGAGCTGACCAATCAGAACTCAACAACACTAAGGGCTCCAACCCTGCAGTTTTTCTCCACAGCCTCATTCCGTTCAGCTGCAGTCGAACCGTCCTCCAGTTCCTATATTTATTATAATGTTTGCTGCGTTCAACCTACAGGTGGATGATAAAGTAATGGAAACACAACAGGCAATAAAAAGTAATAACAGCAGTCGCTGGCATGGAGAAACATTCTTTCCCACTTCAACACTTTCAAGACTTTTTTGGGGAGAAAAACTGCTCCAGTCTTTATGAGCGGCAGCTCCTCTGTAACAGCTGGTTTCAAGCAGTAGGAGTCCGATTTCCTCGAGCACTTTCCGACAAAGAAAAATCTCCCATTTGAATTTAATACACAAGACTGAAGCATTCGTCCTCCTTTCACTGCCTTGAGGTCAAAATGAATAAATTTTTAGAGTCGAGTGAAATGTGTTTTTAATAGATACAGGAGTAGAAACGGGATCTAATCAAATATACTCACTCACTCATTCACTGAATCCCTTAATCCCATTACGGGTCGCAGGGAAGCTGGAGCGCATCTCAGCTGACACTGGGCTAAGGTAGGGCACACCCTGAACAGCTCACCAGACCATACCAGGGAAACCAACACACAACCATTCACACTCACATCTACGGGCAGGAACTGACAATTAGCTTAATGTGCATGTGTCTTTGAACAGGGGAGGAAACTCAGAGGAAACCCATGCAAGTCCGGGGAGAACATGCAAACTCCACACAGAAACAGCCTCGCCAAGCCTGGGACTCGAACCCAAGAGCTTCTTGCAGAGAGACGGACGTGTTAACCAGTACGCCAAAGTGCCAAGTTTATAATTTAAGGAACCTTACACTCTCTTTACACTTGGGTTTAAAACATGGCTTGGTCAACCGGCGTGAAAAACAAGTGGATTTTTGAGACATGTTTCTGTGTACATCGGTGTCCATCGTGTGTTTTTAAGGTGTCCAGGCCAAGTAAACCACTTGTGTTCAGATTTCATTAATGTCATTTCTGCTAGAAGGTCAAAGGGCACTGCGGACATTTATTGCATCAGTTAGATTTGTTTAGGATAGGCTAGCTAAAAAAGTGAAAATCTTTTAAAAACAAACGCGAACCCATGTACAGGCTATTCCAACCGTCTCTATGTCGCCAAAACAACCACCCCATGGTGCTTTTCATATAATTTCCAGTTACGCCCTTTTCAGGGACACATCAAGACGCATGAGGTCAAATGCATCCCAACCCACCTCAGCAAGTGGATTAAATGAACCCGTGATGCATCTTGTCGGTCATTTATGCCTGTGTTGACACAAGGGGTGTCAAACTCATTTTCACTCAGGGCCACATCACTAAATTTAAAAGTGATCATGGGCCGAATAACCACTGAACATCTATTCTGAAAGGGCCACCATGAAATCTGCATGGCAAAATGATTCGTTTAGGTATTTGTCCTCTTTTCCTTTATTCACTTACATTTTCTGACAACACGTAACAGCAACGAGCTAGCATGTGATCTCCCTTTAGTCATGAATGACTAGCTGTTTACTTGAAATTGGCTGCTGCCACCTAGCGGAAGGATGATGAATTAGGTTTCATGGTAATGGTCGATGCCAGGAATGTACGATAATCATATTCTTTGAAAGCTCATGCGGGCCACATAAAATGAGTTGGTGGGCCGGTTTTGGCCCGCGATCCATGAGTTTGACACCTGTGGTTTACACTGCCCACTTGTGATCCAGTTGCCAAAGATTCTTTGTAAAAAGAGACTTTGAAACTGTCTCAAAACTCTTTTCTTAGAATTGAGGGCAAGTGTGAGTCTTTTATTTAAAGTCTCCATGAAGAAGACATTGTGAGTGATGGAGATCATCATCCTGTGTGATGGTTACTGGCACTTTTCATCATCTCTGTGTTTTATTACAGAGTTTAGCAGCTTTTCTGATTAAGCACTTCTCGGTCAGCCTCCTACTCGAACCAGTTTTAGCATAAAACTTCATGATTTCTGACAAGCTGTACACCATCAGTGATTCAGACACTTGAAATTCACACATTAACTATTCAGTTTGAATATGTTTTCAGTTGGAGTGAAAATTTTGTCCATGTTTCTTTTGCTTTATTCATAAAATTTTCATTTGATGAACAGAATAAGGATCTTTAGATGCATTTTCTACTATAAATGCTACTAGGGTCATGGGGATGCTGGAGCCTATCTCAGCAGACAGTGGGGGAAAGCAGGATACACCCTAACCAACCTACACCAGACCATTGCAGAGCCAACACACACACACACACACACACACACACACACAACCATTCACACTTACATCCATACCTAAGCGCAATTTGCAAACAATGGTGGACCATTTACATCATGACTCCACACAGAAAAGCCTGAACCCAGGAGCTTCTTGCTGTGAGTTGGACATGCTAGGTGCTAAGTTTTTAATATCATTTTTTTTAACATCAGCTCTGATAGTTGGGTACATGTACTTGCTTCCATGTACTCCATGCTAAATATGCCGAATAATTAATTCACTCATTCATTTGTTCATCATTGTTACCACTATTGTTGTTTTAGGTCACCGGGAAGCTGGAGCCAATTCCAGCTAACTCTGGGCGAAAGGCAGGGTACAACCTGAACAGCTCGCCAGTCCATTGCAGGGCCAACACAGACACACAGCCATTCACACTCATATGCACAGCTAGGGGCAATCCAAAACATCCAACTTGCCTTACATGCATGCTTTTGGACTAGGGGAGGAAACCAGAGCACTTGGAGGAAACCCACACAAGCACAGGGAGAACATGCAAACAATGGTGGACCATCTAATTATGTGATTTTTACACAACAGATTTAAGTACCGATATTTGGAATTGTGATTTCTGTAACTGAAAGTTCATGTAATGTTTATGCAAGGAGTTTCTCATATCAGGCAGAGAAAAAGCTGAAGCCCGAAGTGCTCTGCAACCAGACGTTTCCACCATGAGATGAAATCATCTTTAGAACAGATGATTTAATGCTTTCTGGTGTCTCTGTAACATGACAATTAGCATCTTTTGTCCTAAGTAAGTCACTCATTCACTCATTTGCTGAACCACTTTATCCTACCGGAGTTGTGGGGAGAGATCTTATCCAACACTGGGCCCAGGTACCAGGGGTACCAGACCATCGTAGGGCAACACAAACACCATTCACACTCACTCTCACACATAGGCTCATTATGGAACAACCAGTTAGCCTAATGTGCATGTTTTTGGACTGTAGGAGGAAACCAGAGTACCTAGAGGAAACCCACACAAGCACAGGGAGAACATGCAAACTCCACACAGAAACGCCCGAGCTCGGAAATCGATCCCATGACCTTCCCGCAGTGAAGCGGACGTGCTAACTACTACGCCACCACACCGCCCGGTCTTAGTAACTTATTAAAGTAAAAAAAGAGACTGTAATAATGGAACAACTGTTGACAGCTGCTGTAATGCAAGTGCTAATATAAAATAATATGACTCTGGGTGAGGGCAGAGTACACCCTGGACAGCTCGCCAGGCCATCGCAGGGCGGAAACATGCTGCCGGCAGTGCAACCTACTCTTTACGAAAGTCAGCAATGGTTCTTTTACCACAGACAGTGAGAGACATGGCTGGCCTTTGATAACGCAGTTAACTGCACTGGGGGGACAGCAGTGTCAACCCGGTGACAGTAAGGCTTGAACCTCCGACCCCGGCCACCACTGCCCAGTGGTTAATACCTTAAGAAAGTTATTATAAAAGTTTTCTTCCAAATACATTTCATACCAAGTGTATTGACATAATCAAAGCTTATTTATTTATTTATTAAAGAAGTTGTATTTCCTGCGGTGATCGTGTAAGGACGTCTGTGCCCCAGCTGGTAGCATGCACTGCTGACAGCTTTATAAGCAAACAGATTACATATCCTGTTCTCCACAGAGCACAAACACCGAGTCTGAACAGTCACGCAGACCTTCCTTTCGGCTATTTCCTTCTCCTCTGTTTTCTTCTCATAACACGTCTGCACATGGGAAATTACACAAAACACAGCGAAGGACATTTCCTAGGGCTGAGATTTATTCCTGCGTGCTGTTCTCTGCATCCTTTAAAAAAGAGATAATAAAGATGAAATGTATATGGAGCCATAATAAGGGTAATTTACTTTATTTTGAATTTCACCATACTCAGAAATGCCTTGGAATTCACAATACCCACTGTAGTGCCTTTTGCATGTTTCTAACACTGTAATTTGAGTTATTTGTGCTTTATAATTCCTGCGAGACTGATGTTTTGATCCATTATGATACACGAATGTATCAGATGAATTTCAGATGAAGGTTTCTTTATTTTATTTATCTGGGGAAAGCATTAACAAAGTTAAATATTGGACCATGACACTGAGTATTGTCCTATCAGAAACACTTCTTTTCTAAATAAGCCTATTAAAATGAGAAGAACCCTAAGAGGAAATTCAAACTTACTAAAAGCTCACCTGCATAGTTTATATCTGTTTCTATGAACATAAACTACAGATATAACATTGTAGTGTACATGGCGTGTTATTTATTATCTACATGGCGCAGAACTCTTTTCTTTCACATCTACGATTGGACTCTTGTTTCATGTATGTGAACGGAAGCGTGTATGATTTTTATTTGTGTCTAGTTTTAATTTATTCAGAAGCTCAACGGTTTATATTCGATTTGTTCGTTTAATATCGGTATACTGTTATTATTGCCATTATCTTGCCTTAAATGAACTGAGGGATTCACGTCCTATTCTAGCAATTCCGCACACTCGCAAGAGTGAAACAGCAGCCATTTTTTGCAGGTTGCAACTTTAGAAAATGTAAGTAAAAACCACCTGATAATGAAACCATGCTCATATGTTCATGTGTAACAGGTGAGTTTGGAAGGCTTGCCTTTCATTACACTTCAGAAGGGTTCTGTAAGGGTTAGTGTGCATGTGTAAGATTCTGATTTTGTTTTATTTTCAAAAATGTAAGATTCACTAAAACATGAGTTTATATTTAATGTGTCTGGATGCTTATTATGTTTCTAAAATGTTAATTTTTTACTCATGCACAACAGCTGTGACAAAGTCCCTTTAAATTAGTAAAGAACTCTTGAGTATAAGAGAGTAGCTTTTAGCTGGTGGTCGTGGTGTTACTGAGAACTGCTGAATAAAATGTTGTCAAATGCTGTTCATGACAATGATGTAATTAATGCAAATCCACGTACGCTGCTTGTCAGAATTGAGCTTATCAAAAAAACATTAATTTAATTCAGGCTCACATGTTTTCCAAAACAGAAGCACTCAAGTAGTGGTCACCAACCCTGTTCCTAGAGATCCATGAATCATGCCTGTTTTTAATGCAGTGCTGCCTGAGGTCTCGAAGATCACAGGCATCCAATATTGATTTGAAGATTCGTTAGATTCTTGGAATCTTTTGAAAATATTATGTACTGAAGATAATCAGATATCACAATTTTACGCAATTTTGGGTTGTAATAGCATTGGCATAAACATAGAGTTGGTCCCATTATTGCTGTTCAGGTACCTTCCACTCTTTTGAGGAGGCTTTCCACTAGCTGTGGGGATTTGAACCCGTTCAGCAACAAGGCATGACGTCAAGTGAGAAGCCCACATATGGATGTGATGGTCATGGGTCCACAAACATTTGTCCATATAGTTTGTGCGATGTGATATTAATTACAGAACACAAGTTTCAAAGGAATTTTTGGGGTCCTGACCTAAACTGACCTAAAACATATGAGGATAACCATGTTGATGATGACGCTGATGATGATGATGACCTCAACCAAGAAGAAATGATTTATAATAGAAGGAAGGACAATGGTACATGCTATAAAAAGCGGAGCCGGTTTCTGTATCCATTCATTCATTTTCTAAGCGCTTGATCCTAATTAGGGTCGCGGGGAGGCTGGCGCTCATCTCAGTCGACTCTGGGTGAGGACGGGGTACACCCTCTACAGTTCGCCAGGCCATCACACAACCATTCACACTCACACTCACTCCTAGGGGTGATTTCGAACAGCCAATTAGCCTCTTGTGCATGTTTTTTGGACTGTGGGAGGAAACCCAAGTGCCCAGAGGAAACCCACGCAAGCACGGGCAGAGCATGCAAATTCCACACAGAAACACCCAAGCTGAGAATCAAACCCAAGCCTTCTTGCTGTGAGACGGATGTGCTAACCACTACGCCACCGTGCCGCCGGTTTCTGTATTGTAGTGCCACCAGTTAGAAAATAATCTGCGAATTCCGCAGCTAATTTAATTGCTATCACTTTACGAAGTCCGTCAGTGAACACAAGTGCAGTGTTCTGCATCTCAGCACTAAGTGCTGCCTCTAATAGCACGAAGAGCCAATTTATTGGACTTTTATTACTATTTATAATAGCACAACGCAGCTGTAGGGTACCACATCGAACCATGGGCCTGGTGCCCTCCTGTTTCCTAGGAGACATTGTCTGTTTCGAAGCAGGAGAGAAAACTGTTACCAAGGAAACAGGAAGACGGGAGTGCCGTGTTATGAAAGTTGTGGGAAGTGGGCTGTGTGGAGGACGAGGACGCAGGAAACTAAGTCCCACACATCATACTTGTATCATCAAATATCAAATCCTTTGTTTCCTTTGTATCGTATCTCACATGCAGAGTGACTCGAAGCTTAAGTCTTTCACTCTAAACTAGTCTGTTTTGTTTACATATCTGCATATAACATTTAACAAAATCTCCAGAAAAAAACTGTTCATACCTTAAACCAACTTCATACCCTGAAATTTGATGAAAAATACATCCAGTGCTATATCCATCAATCCATATTTCCTCCATCCATCCATCCATCCATCCATCCAGACATTCACCCATCATTCAGCCAGCCAGCCAGCTAACCATCCATCCATCCATGCTTCCAGTCATGTATCCTTCCCTCCAACCCTCCAACCATCCATCTAGCCAGCCTGCCATCCATGCCACTATTATCTATACAGCTTATCCATCAGGACTGCTGGGAAGCTGGAGTCAATTCCAGTTGACTCCAGGCGAGGGGCGGGGTACACCCTGGGCAGGTCGCTAATCTAATGCCAGGCTAACACAGACACAAACAACCGTTCATTCTCACATTCATCATCATCATCATCTTATTAAGTTGATAAAACTGATAAGGTATCACATCAGCTGTTAAATAAATATAAAATAAATAAATAAACATACTAAAATATATAAATGGCCCGGCAATGGTCGGGCAAACTGTTCAGGGTGTGCCCAGAGTCGGCTGAGATAGGATCCAGCGTCCATGCGTCCCTAATTAGGATTAAGCGACTTAGAAAATTAACGACTGCTAAAATAAATAGAAGTAAATAAATGAATATTACAATCTATTCTAAATAGCGTTCTTAAAACCAATCGAGGATGATTTTTTTTTTTTGCAGTGTCTGTCTCTCGCAGTTCTTGGAAAAAAAACAAATATCTTCCTTACAGCAAGGTTCAACGAGTTTAAATCTGTGACTGCCCTTAGTGTGGGTTTCTTTACTAAAAGATAAACAATTATGAGTGTCAGTGTTAACATTCACTTTAAACACAAAATCGATCCAAACACTAAAGTTAAAAGTAGTCAATCACAGGCGGGACCTGCGTCTGGAAAACCCACCAGCGAAGTTTGAAGTCTATAAAAACCGAAGCCTTGACATAAAGACTGAAGTGGCAGTTAAATAGTTGGCAATAAATCTCCACCTCCAACACCCACACCTTCAAAAAGTGTGAGGTTCCCTTCTAATGTTTCTGCATGTAATGTTGGCGTAAACTTCTACTACTATCAAGTGCTACTGTTACAACCATCCTGAATTCTGCCACACTTTTAAACGGCTACAGATATAAGGTAGTGGTGTGAAAATCACCATTTCGTGCTATATTTCATGTACTTTACTCATGGAGAGGGTAGGGGGTATTTGGGGCTTCTCTATAAATTACACAAGTGACCAGAAGATTATTTGTATAAATCTCAGGACTGCCAGTAAGCCACTGTATCTGCGTCTCTGCGTATCTACGTATCTGCATGAACCTGTGGTTGGGTCAGAGTGAGGATTTTGCCCCTTTCCATCTACATACTAAACTATTTTTCTCCCTAATTTAGTCACAGCCAATTCCCACCTATTAGACGTCTCTCCTCTATCACACAACAGCTGCCAACTGAACAGAACGAAGGTCACCAAGTTGGAGATAAGCACTATCTGCTCACACGAGCCCACAGACACACATGATTGGCTAGTGTCTCTTTGACTGACAGGGAACAAAGAGCGTATCCCAAAGAGCACGACCAATTATGCTCTCTTCATCCACCAGGTGGCTATGGCATTATCGGGATTCAAACTCATGATGTCCACACGAAGCACCAGGTGGGTCACTTCGAAAGAAATTCCGCTTGGAAATATTTCCTAGCAGGTTTCTTTTATCAGTATGTAGATTTAGGCACTACCTAAAAGCGGAGCTACTGACAGATGTTTCTTGATAGGTGTCCGAGACTGGGATTGCTTTTCACCACCTTTCTGATTTCGGTGTTCATTTGTATCCCCTGTCTTGTCAGTTTAATTATCCGCTTAACAAGTTTATGTTCTGTCAAGCTTCTGATTTTGGTATTAGCTTAAAGAACATTTATTTACTTGCAAGACTGTCTTCCTACCTGAGTTAGATTCTGTGTGAGTCTGAGCACTGGTGTATGAGTCACTATTTTTGGGTGCCAGTTTCATTATTAATAATAATATAAATAATAAATGCTTTTTTTAATTGCTGCCTGTCATCATACTTGTCAGCAATACATAACAGCCAATCAGCATCAACTCAGCGACAGGGCAGCCTTATTAGGTTTCCTATGGTGGATACATATGGACACCGGATTGGACACGAGACAACCATTCATGCCATGTTTCATGACTATAGGGCATCACCTGGGAGGTAAACTGTTACGGTCTGCATAAAATGTTCAAGAGATCCTGCAGAGGGACAATTCTGAAGTAGCAAAGGTTTTAGATGTTACATTTTAGAAGAGTATATGCCCAAGATTAAAGGACTAGAAGGAGTATGAAATTGTGGTTTCCATACACCTGAAGGGTTCTTTGGTTCAGCCCTGTTGAAGAACATTTAAAATTTATTTGCAGAACACTACAGACCAAAAGAATTATTCAGGGTTGTAGATTTAATACTACTGTAAGGCAGTAAGGGTTCTCCCAAACGGTCTCATCAGAGAAACATTCAAAGCTCGAAATTTTGACCTGTTTTTCACGGAAAACACTACAATAAGGGTTCTCCCAGACGGTCAACAAAATAAACATTACTGTTTCTTACCCCTATGATCAATTTATAAATGCATACTGTGGAAAAAAGATACCTGAACCTAGAACCTTAAAGGCTTCTAAAGCTGTACTTGTGTGGAAGCTCTTAAGATCATACAGAGAACCCTACAGCTAAGTGGTTCTGCAACAGATAAGATAACAATTAGCAAATAGCTTACTAATGAAGTTCTACGTGGAGCATTTGCTAGAAGGGATATCCTTGGCTGTAGCATCCTGCATGGAATGTTAGAATGAAAGATTTCCTGCAGAGATACAACTGAAGAGCCTTAATGGTTCTAGAATCAACCTTTTTTTATGATTATATGTTTTATGTATATTAAAAGACTAATGAATTGGGAATTCTTCACCAAGTTCTTTGGTTTGGCTCTCTGAGAGAACTAAGATGTTTTATATACACTGTGTGCACAATTATTAGGCAAGTGATTATTTTGACCATATCATCATTTTATCCATAATTTCCAACTC
>JAQMYF010000017.1:5736493-5748367 GCA_030014195.1 Neosilurus mollespiculum
AGAGAGAGAGAGAGAGAAACAGAGAGTAAAATAAAAAGAGACTTGCTTTTACCTTCGGTTTGGGTGGTTCGTTGCCAGCCATGCTGCCTTCCTCCTTCTCTGCTCTGTGTTTCGGCTCAGTGGGAGGCATGCCGTCTCCGGGCCCCATGGGCATGGGTCCTGCACAGCATGCGCCCACACACACACACACACAATACTGTTTTATAATATGATGAAAACATTCAGGAGGGCTGATATTCTGAGTTTCTATTACTTTTATATAGCATTTAAATAGTAATCAAGGAATATTTATATTTATTATATTCTACGTGGAAATGACATGATCTGATTGGTTCACTATTTGAGGGATAACAGATCTTTTATTTGTAGCCACTAAATATGTGCAACCACATGTCCTGGTTGGCTAAACTATAAATAGGATATCACCCTGTATACAAACACCACAAAAAAAAAAAAGGAAGTGGTCGCGTCTCCATGCTAATCTAAAAGCTAATGCTAGCCAGCTGACTCTTTTGTACATTCAAATTTTCTTCAAAAAAAGGAACAAAATTTGAAATGAAAGTATTTGATGATAGGACAGCATTATTTTTTTACCCCTCCAAGAATTTTCTTTTCCACCATAAATGACTACATGCCTGCTGCGAGGAACATTCCATGCCTGCGGCAAGCAGGGAGAAGGACACCATAACCAGTGTGTCAAATCTAGAAGAACGGCCAACACCTAGCTGGCTTGGAGTTCATGTATAGATGAGTGGATAATGCTCAAATCAAAACGGCAGACAAGCTCATGGTGTACCATGGTCACTGATCCTGAACCGTAGAAATTTAACAATACGCCATCCCAAAAATACAAAGAAAGCTACAATACATGGCAGAACAATACATCATAATGCACTGCGACGGCCTGGCGAGCTGTCTGGTGTGTATTCTGTCCTCGCCCAGAGTCGGCTGAGATGGACGCCAGCCTCCCCACGACCCTAATTGGGATTAAGCGCTTCAGAAAATGAATGAATGACATCATAATCGGGTGTCAGGGAGTGCCTTGTTTTATTTAATGAAAAGGGATCTCACAAAGGAAACGGAGTGTCAGTACGTGTTGTGTGTGAAAGGGGAATATTTTGTAAATGTAAGTTTCTGAATGTAAGCTTTTGATTAACAGACATTTGTCAAAAGATTCTTGCTTTCTTAATTTTTACAACGACACAATCAGATCTCAAACAAAATAACACTTTAACACTGAATCTGATCGGAACCGTGTCATCGCTCTCACCCGAAGTCATGGTGCTGTAAGGAGGACCCTGGAGGTTCATCCTGCTCAAGTTAGCACTCTGCGCTGGGTTGTAGGGGCCTCCGGGACCCATCCCGCCCATCAGGGGTCCACCTGGGTACCCGCCCGACCTGGAGACCCCAACACACAGACAGAGGATGTTATTACAGAAGGCACACGGTGTCACGCAATCCTGTTAAGAAGCACCGTGGAGCTGCTGAATGCTCTAAGTTTGTAATGTTACACCAATGAGCATGACATTAGGCAGAGTTTGGCTTAGAGCGAAGTGTGTTAATGTCCTCAAACCAGTCCAGTTTCTACAAGAACTTCAGCTGACCAAAAATAAATTTAAAAAAAAATCAAAAAAAAAAAAAAAAAAAAAACCACCACAGAAGGGTGCAGGAAACCTGAGAGGAAGGAAGCAGTTGCGATGGGGAAAATAGTTTATCCAAAGTGTTTACATGCACCTCATAATAGAAAAATATTATAACCGTAAGTAAATTCCTGAACAGAACACTTCAGGAAAAGACTAAACGTCCATGTGGTAACAGTAACTTCACACCACGACCACATCCCACCACCCTGTCGTTTATTATTTTCATATAACATGTTGAGAAGTGTTTTGTTCCTTACAGAACAATGACGGAAACACGGAAATTTCAAGTGCGGATGTCCCAATTTGTGGGATGTCCCAAGTAATGGGCAAGCCACTTAGCGGTACTCTCAGCAGTCTGATTCAGTGTCTTTCTCTCTGTCGCGATATCCTGCTGGGATGGAAAACCAACTCCCACAACACAACACAACACAACACAACACAACACAACACAACACAACACAACAAACAAACAAAGAAACAAACAAACAAATAACAATCGTTTATACTCAACTCACCCCTCCACACCCCCACCCTGAGTTCAATCTCATCTGATTGCTGTCGGTTGCCTCATTTCAGGTCGATTGTAACCCCAGTAACAGGTCATACTCATGGTCCCACTGGCAAGTGAACACGCCCCCTGAACAACCCTAACTATTCAGAATGTTTTCATTCCAGGAAACAAATCAGATCACGTGTTATGTCTGTTACTCGGCTCTCTGTTTCCGTTCCTCTTACTCAAAACCAAATACCTATTGTTCATCGAAAGGGAACTGGACTTTGCATGTGGTTAGTTCTGTTACTTAAATACGGCTGCTAATCCTCATGCTACATCTTAACATGACGTACATACAAAGCATTAGAGAAGAGCAGAACTCAGCCGCGAGGTGTTCCCAGTTAGAGAGAATGTGCTAACCAAGCCAGGTTATGTGCGTGTAAGCGTAACCTTGGTGCAGAAGCGTTAAGATTAGTGTTAGATGCAGCAGCAGGTTCACTGAAGCACAGGAAGCAGTTTAAGGTGCTCTGGCTGCACCTACCCATAATGCTCAGGTTGAGGCTGGCTTGGGCCGCTGGTGTAGAGGCTGGTATGGGGCTGAGGGAAATGGGGGGGTGTAAAGGGGTTCGGTCGTGCCCCCGGGAACACAGGGGACCTGGTATATGGAGGCCTGGAGCAGAGGGCAAGGGCACAACAGCCTCAGTGGTTAGGTCCGCAGTCACATTCGACTCGAATTAACGCTGTACGTTTCAGGGTTACTGAGCATCACTACTACATACATCTTTTGTAACAACTCAGATCAGCAGTAGGCTAATATGTGCTAATAAGTTGTATACTGATATTGTGATTTACTCCAAGCTGAGGATATAATAATACATGTTTTAGATTATAGCACATCATCTCTAGTAGAGCTCCACTGTCAAGAACTTGTACAAAGGGCAGACCAATAATTCTGTTTCCTGTACACGAGCTTGCGGAAACCTTTATCGGCACATCCTTCGTCAGCAGTCCAGGTGTGTCTTTTGGACTCTGAGCTACATCAGCATTTTGTGCTGAACTCTGGTACTGAAAAACTCGAATCTCAACGTTCATTGGTTACCTGGCAGGTCCGGGTGCGTGGGGATTCTGTGGTGTGGGAGCAGTGCCGCTCTCATTGGGTTTCCGGCCGACTGTCGGTGGAGGGGGTCCCATGCCGGGCCCTGCGGACTGAGGCATGCTGGGAGATGTGGGTGCTGCACCACTAGAGCCTGCTGGGTATGGACGTCCTCCTCCTGGCTGTGCGGGACCCCTAGCAGCAGGCATCGAACCACAGGGCTGTCCGGGGCCCTGGCCGTGCATGGGGCTGCTGGCATTCATGCCCAGGCTCATACCAGGCCCGGGGCCGCTGTAGCTTGGGCCTGGAGCACCGCCGTAGCTAGGTGGACGGGGGTAGTTACCTATGGATAACATGAAAGCAAAAATATATATACCATGTTTTTGAATGAAGAAATAAAATAAAGGGGAGGATTGCTTCATTATATCACCCAAGACACGCCAATCTACCTCAGAATTTTAGACACCTGTAATATTCAGAATTTACATGCATTGGTCTTTGGATCAAGGCTATTTCCACACTAATCCAGGTAAAACTGAAAAATAAATAAATAAATAAAATTCTGTTTTCTGCCACCAGAAATGGTACGTCTCAAAAATTTTCTCTCAACGGCATGAATTTCTCTCATCTCACCCATCTGCGGAACCGTTTAATCCTATTAGGCTGGAGTCTATCTCAGCCGACACTGGTCAAAGGACGGATACACCCTGAAAAGCTCGCCGGAGCATTGCAGTGCAACACACACACAACCATTCACACTTACACCTGGGGTCAGCTTGTATCATACAGCCTAATGTGCATAACTTTGGACTGAGGGAGGAAACCGGAGTACCCGGAGGAAACCAATGTAAGCACATGCAAACTCCACACAGAAACACGGGAATCTGAACACCTGGGAATCGAACCCACGACCTTCTTGCTGCAAGGTGGAAATGCTAACCACTACACCACCGTGCCGCCCGTGCATGAACTTAAAAGCACCAAACACAATGGCTGAAATGCAGTCAGTGCTGCTCTGTTTATCCAACTAACTAATCTTCAATCCCAGATCCTCTTACTGCTGTGTTAAAGACACAGAAATAAGTTTCATAACCCAAAGTAATATTACTCCAGCAGTCATGAGGATTCCAGTGCATGTGGGAAACAGTACACACCGATAGTCTTGGAGATTTAGCCGGGTTAGTGTGGATACAGCCTAAACGTCCTAAAGAACACCATGTAAGACACAACTACAAAATAAAAGCACCTTCAGTAAGACCTGTAGAAACCTTACAAATTAAAAATAAATAAATAAATAAAAATAAAAGCCACGCGCTCTAATATTTTGTTGGAGCGTCTTTAGCTTTGATTACGGCACGTGACTGTCTTGACACTGCTTCTCCAGTTGGTCAGGTCGAGGTTCAGCAACATTAATATGGCAATAAAATTAAATCAGCTGATGACCTGAATGATTTTATTTCCTGATGGCACAGGTATACTGTAAAATTGGGGCTTAAGTGGAGCATGAGGAATCGTTTTCACATATGTATTGGCACCCCAGAGTCCTGACCTTAACCCTGTTGAAAGTTTTTGGGATGTCCTGGAGAAGACTTTATGGAGTGGTTCGGTTTTTCCCTCGTCGATTCAAGACGTTGCTGAAAAATTAACCCAACACTGGATGTAAATAAATGTTGGGACGTTGCTTCATTTTGATGAAACAATGCCATGGTGATTTTTTTTATTTGGTGGGGGAGTGTATATAGGTTTGTTTTTTGTTTTTGTTTTTAACAATGAACGTTGTCAGAAAGCACTTTTGTTATAAGATGGTAAAATTATAAGCTTAAAGGTATAAATGTATCATGTATAAATACAAATTAGAGGTGCTAATCACGCTAAAAAGAAAAAAAAAAAACATGTCCATTTACTGTGTGGCCTGTGTGGGCCCATGAACACAGACTCATGGCTTTACGACATATGTATTTGCATTTGTATGTATGTAAGTATGGAGCTCTGAGGCTCCACTAATAATAAAAATAAAAATAATAATAATAATAATAATAATAATATCATCATGTTCTTCCACTTGTTCCGGGCCGCGGGGGCAGCAGCCTGAGCAGTGAGGTCCAGACGTCCTTCTCCCCAGCCACTTCCTCCAGCTTTTTCCGGGAGGACATCGAGGTGTTCCCAGACCAACCGTGAGACGTGGTCCCTCCAGCGTGTTCCGGGTCGACCCCGGGGTCTCTTCCCAGTCGGACATGCCCGAAACACCACACCAGGGAGGTGTTCGGGAGACATTCTAATCAGATGCCCGAGCCACCTCGACTGGCTCCTCTCGACGCAGAGGAGCAGCAGTTCTACTCTGAGCCCCTCCCGGATGGTCGAGCTTCTCACCCTATCTCTAAGGGAGAGAACCGCCACCTTGTGAGGGAAGTTCATTTCGGCTGCTTGGATAATAATAAATTAAATTTGTTTCATTAGATTTCCATTTCGTGTCTAAAAGAATCAGAGACTCTCACATTTTTGCTTTTAATCAAAATAAGGCCAGCATTCAACCACTGAAAGTATTTCTCACAGCTCAAAGTCTATATTAACTGCACCATTTCCAACACAAGTAAAAAAAATCCAGGGGAAAAAAAAAAAGTGGCGACACATTGTCTAAACTAAGTGACTGTCGTCTACTGGTTTTAATTCCCCGAGTACGAGGCTGCATGGAAACGGCATGAAAGTTTTCTCTCTCTTCATTCTCATACTCAGACATAAAGACTCGTCAGGCTCTGCAGGAGACAAGATGGAGGCGGCAACGGAGGGCCACTTTGTCAGCAAGTCTGCGCGGTGCTGAAACGGACATTCCACATGATGACTGTGCGAGCGGCGCGTCAGCAGAGAGACGCTTCTTAATGAGGTGTGCCTGCTGCTGATGAGCTACAGGGGAGACATGAGTGCCGGCTGCTGATTGCTCTGAGAACGAAGCGTGGCTGGAAGTGGACTGAATCCTGTAGTAATGGTGAAATCATGTGCATATTATTATAGAAGGAAATTTGCCAAGCGGCATTTCAGGCTCTATTAGAGCAGGAATTTTTTTTTGGTTCAGGCTGCAGCTGTTAAAATACAGACAGAGAGCTCGAATTCGGTGAGCTGCCTGTTTCAGGAGTCCCAGAGGAAATCAGAGGCTCTGGCATCTCTTCCTCTTCCCTGAACAGAAAGCAGAAGGAAATGCTTTTTGATGTCATGCAGGAGTTCTAAAAATATATGAAGCAGGTCAAGAAGCTGCTATTTTGTTTCCCGGCGCTGTAAATATTCTGCGTCCTAAACCCTAACAAGCTCGTCAGTGTCTGCTGTTTTATCCTTCCAGAGCATGACGGGCCCTCGAGCACTGCCAATTACAGGAGAAGCTCCGGCTTCTGCACTGAGTCACCGTAATCCCACAGTGCCCAAGGGACATGGGATCGGGACAGCTGCCTCGTCTCCGAAACCTGGAGATAACCCCCAGCTCTGCACCTCAGAGTTTTCTACCTGCCACATGTGCGGCAAAAAGTCTATCTGAAGAGCAGATCTGCAGTCAGCGTCGTTTCCATCAATCTCTCTCCACTGAGGGGTAAAACAAAAGCGAGTGCTGACGCCAAACACAATAAGGCTGGCAGCTTACCCTTCTCTACATTCTGAAAAGAAATGCCGGATTTCTGCGTGGTCCTGAGATCCAGACTCAACCATACACAAGACATGACATCTCATGTCCTTTATTTTCAATGAATGTCAAAGGGATGACCTTAACTGGTGAGGAAGTGGCGAATGGGCGGGTCTTAAAGATAATTTACAAAGTAAACAAGATGCAGGCGTGAGAGGGATGTAAGCCAGCGTATGCATGAGCACATTTTTACGCTGATTCTTCAAGTCCGTGTAATGAGGATGTCAGTATGTAATTCGATTCTGCATGATTATGTGTTTTTAGTGAAAACAGAATGCTAGACATTGATTGGTGTTTAAAGCATCCAATAGCATTGAACATACGGTACACAGTGACCCTTGCGTAAATGTGGACACCTATTTCTCCAACAACTGTACAGAACTGAATGAACTCATTTTGGAACATCAAAGCATCAAAAGCTGCAAACCTCAGCCAAACCAAAAAAAAATCTTGGGCCTGCCAAGAACCCATCACATTTTGGAGCAGGAATTTATTAAAGGCTTTTTAGGAAACATGTATTAAAGGATTTTAACTGTTCATAGGATTACTCAAAAACAACCAATCGGTTTTTCATCAAAATTGGTGGAGGGGTGGGGCCTGGCCTGGAAACAACTCATACAATTTTGAAGGTGATCCATGCACGGGATCAGGCCAAAAAAAAAAAAAAGAGTACCAAAATCCAGATGATCTTTAACATAGAACAAAATGTTAATCTGATGCTCACTAGGGGGAGACATTTCATTATAACTATGCCAAGTTATAATAACCTATTTGTGTCTGGCAGAGGTGCCTTGCACTTTGACTGCTCCTCTATTATTTTTTTTATATTTTAACATGTTGCTAGAGGACCAACAAGTGAATAATTTTTTTGTACAACAGTGTGATATCTTACTTTTTTTTTTTTTTTGGAAATTACACTGTTGCCCCTATTAAAAGTAGAATATTGATGCATGCGATCAGCGATGCATGTGCATTCTTTATAAATTACTCATGGCGGGTTTGGATGAAACAAAAATTCCAGCAAACAGATTTTCAATTCTTTTTACGGACAAGTAAACATTCAATCATATTCTGTTTGGCTTCTCCACGCTCGGTTAACTCTGCACATCCACTGGGTAGCTGCATTTCTCTTGTCTTGCGCCAGCTGCTAGTTAAACGAGTGAAACCGCAGGACAACAAGAAGCATCAATCAGAAACGGACGGGAGCTCAGTGACATTATGAGAGCGCAAACCGAGGCTTTTTTATCACCACACGGCATGACAGATGACTTCAGCGTCCTGTTCAGTCGAACAACATGGCCATATACAGGCAAATGTGTCTTTGGACTCATTTTAAAGGTCATATTACATTTGAAACGGTGGGTGATGGTGTGAAGGACTGTTACCTGAAGGGCCATACTGTCCACCCTGGGGCACGTACCCAGGACCACCCTGCTGGTAAGAGCCCACGCTGTGATGCATGGGGCCTCCTGGGGACGGGTGAGGCGACATAGGGGGTCCAGGCTGCTGGGGGCCAAACTGAGGGCCAGGGCCACTGCGCTGCAGGTTGGAGGCAAATCCTAAATGAGGAAATGCACACAGAGACAAAAAAACGTTACGGGTGGAACGTACAGGCTTGGGAGTACTTTAAGTGGCATTGTATTGAAAACGTATTACATTTTGGTTATTAAGTGACGAATTAACAAATTAAGTGACGCTTGTGTTGTCATTAGGAGCAAAAATTACTTTAAGAAAAAGGCATTTCGGCCTTCGAGGGGTCGAAACCGCCGTTCCAGCCTCTCGTGAAGCTGAGCAACACAAAAACGCAGCTGATCAAATTACAGAGAAACCAGGACGTGCAAACACCTCGGCCCTGAAGACGTTCCCGTAGTGGAAAACTTAATAACCGTTACAAAGCACGGACACCTGAGACTCTTTCCATCAATGTGAAACACGTGTCTCTTTATAGAAAGCACCATCATATCAACAGCAGTGTGGCTTTCTTTGTTTAATCCGCTTATAATTCATAGATTACACCGAGCATTACAACTACAACTCCACAACTACCAACTAACACGATTCCACATACGCCCAGTTACTGTAATTCTTCTACAAAATATAAACACACACTACACTGATTCCTTTAAGCACTAAACACGACTCATCACTCACTCATTTGCCGAATCACTCACTGCTTTTATGGTCACGGGAAGGCTGGAGCCCATCTCAGCCGACGCTAGGCAAAGGCGGGGTACACCCTGAACAGTTCTCCAGACCAACACACACAACCATTCACACTCAGCGGCAATTTTTAACAGCTTATTAGACTAATGTGCATGTTTTTGGACTGAGGAAGGAAACCAAAGTACCTGGAAGAAACTCACACAAGCACGGAGCGAACATGCAAACTCCAGACAGAAACACCCGAGCCCGGGACTGGACATGTTAACCACTACACTACCGTGCCGCCCACTAAATGTGAAATTCCCAAATATGTTTGTCTATCCTAAACAGCACAGCTCACTCGTCCCAGAGTCTGTCAAACAAAACAAGCATCAGGGCTTTTATTTACGCTCCCAGCTTGTGTGCTATACGTTTTCACATTTCCAGGCAGGAGGACGGCTGGGGCTCAACCGCAAGTCACAGAAAAGCTGAAATGTGATGTCATGAGTCAGAGCAGTGCAAAATATCAGAGCCAACTGGGACTGGGCCTGACAGCAGCCGCCGGATGGAGCCGTCACCGGTGTTAATATGTCACACAAATGAGACCATTTATCTGAAGCGGCGGTGGAAAATGGCGTGGAGAGAGCAGACGAACATGTACAGCTGAGAGAGATGATAAATATACACAAGTGACCATTAGGAGGCTTGTTACTGCTGCTGAAGGGCTAACAGTGGGGCAGGGGCGTGTGTGTGTGTGTGTATACACTCACCCCTCTCCTGAGACATGGGCGACTGACTGAGGGTGGAATGGGAGGCCACATCTGATACATTCCCTGGAGTTTGTGGGGCCATCTGTGTACCTACACACACACACACACACACCTGAATTTAATTGCAACACTCTTGTTACTGAAATATCCCAAACCTCCTAATGCAGTTAAATGGCTGCCATAAAAAAGTGTGTCTGTGTGTGTGTCCTTTCCAGCATGTTCACTATGAGGCTAATGGAGGCCGGCTCTCCCAGCAGGGATGAAACATCGACAGGCGAATAAAAAGGCCTCCTGCGGCCCTCGTTAGTGACATCCGGAGCAGAAAGAGCGAAGACAAGACACTCGCAGCTTCAGCTGTCAAACTCTGAAACTAACGACGACCCACACTGAGGGAGAGGCTGGGCGCTAAAGTGGCTCCAAACGTGCTAACAGGCTTTTTAATCATTTTAATGGCCAGTATGGGGGTTAGCGGGACGTCCCGGGTTTCAATCTCGAACAGGTTTTTCCTTGTGGTACAACGATGTGCGGCCTAGTCAAATCAGTGAGTACATCGTCAATCAAAGTGTCTGAAGCGTACCTGGTACACTGGCGGGTGATATGGGTCCAGACCGTGACTGGCTAGAGCCCACAGGTGAGCCGACTGGAGATGGCGAGGGGCCGCTGCGCAGGCTTGAGAGACGTGGCGAGGCGTGAGGGGAGAACGGGGACTGGGCCGTGGTGCTCTGCTCGCCCTGGCTGCTGGTGGAACCCGAAGCGCTGACTGCTGAACTCAGTGCTGCCTCGGTCCCTGTTGGGAGGTCATCTATGGAGCCCGACAGGTCCTGCAACACACACACACACACACACACACACACGTGAGAATCCAACGCTCAGATACAGGTTCTAGTGTAATTCAATAATTCACGCAAAATCAATAATTCACGTTTGACATCACTGACCGCATACTGCAAGAACAACTCATTCATTCATTCATTCATGAACCACTTAATCCTAATTAGGGTCGCGGGGAGGCTGGCGCCCATCTCAGCCGACTCTGGGCGAGGGCGGGGTACACCCTGGACAGCTCGCCAGGCCATCGCAGGGTCATCAGTCACACAACCATTCGCTCTCACACTCACACATAGGGGTGATTTGGAACAGCCAATTAGCCTACTGTGCATGTTTTTGGACTGAGAAAACCGAAGTACCCGGAGGAAACCCACGCAAGCACAGGGAGAACATGCAAACTTCACACAGAAACGCCCGAGCTGGGAATCGAAACCAGGAACTTCTTGCTGTGAGGCGGACGTGCTAACCACTACGCCACCGTGCCGCAAGAGCAACTCAAATATGGGGAAATAAATAAATAAATATTATAACACACACATATTTCATTCACAGCTTCCTCTTCAGGGTGGAGTTTTCCTGTAATGCTGTCTAAACACTACTGAGTTGATTATACCGGAGGAGCACATTTAAAGCTTTATAAGTGACAAAAGGAACGACTCAGCACATTTAAAAAACACCCTAAGGAATGCCAAGCACGCTTGTCAGAGGTATGCTGCCCAAATTAGCATCTGTGCCAGGCTGGATCTGGCTGAGGAGTTGCTTGTTTTTGTGGGCTTAAGATCAAGGTCTTTGCCTTGTGGGGCCGCTGGCGTGCATCCAAGCGCGCACGAGTGCCAGCGGCGGATTAAAGCACGTCTCCAAATAACCTGCATGATCTACGGGCGCAGCTATTAGCAGGTCGCAGATGGAGACGTGATAGCTGCTAGAGCCACCGCAGAGACGTCCTCGGTCCTAGACGCCCGTTCTATTCTCTCAGACACGCTCCACTACTTTTATCACCAAAATATTCCCGACCCGTCAGTCTGCTTCTCTGCAGTCTGAATTATCAGTTTCCCTAGTGAACACAGCGACTTCGGCGTAACTGTTTATTTCCACATACAACGGAAAAAAAAAAGAAAAAAAGGCTCATTGTTGTTTCCCAGCACTAGCGCTGAGACTTATGGGAATCCATGAGCAAACAGTATGAGAACCTCAGAGACTTTACAGGGAGGTGGGAGTGGGGGGGGGGGGGGGGGGGGGGG
>JAQMYF010000017.1:5753598-5765280 GCA_030014195.1 Neosilurus mollespiculum
TATATATATATAAATTAAATACACATACATACACACACATATACACACACAATTATCCATTTATAAGCATATTGTTGCTAATTAATCAATAATAGATGATCTGACATTGTGCCGTATGTGCTGTAAACAGCCCAGTCCTGCAATATGAGTGAGACAAAAATGATGTAAGTATGCATATCTAGGATAAAAAAAATCTGCTTTGAATGAAAGCCCACACGATGAATGTTGTCTTCCAGTCTTGGACAGTAAGCTGTGAACACAGCAGGTGTAACGATCTCTCAGTCACGCCTCCATGTCAACGCTTATGGTTTATGAAAGTCATTTCCTGTGCAAGATGCTAACGTTTAAGCACCAGCAGTGACATCACACATCCCCAGCATGCATCCTAGTTCAGAGCACGGGATCAGAGTCACCACAGCGCTCTTTACTCGTACATATGGGAAAGACACCTGCATTGCTTCTGTAAATGCCAGAGGGAAAGGAAGGGCTTTCAGGAATGAAGAATAGGCGAAGATAAGAGATCGATAAATAAGTCAGTCAGTCAATAAATAAATGGGGAAAGCAACTACCTTTCCATGACGTACACTATGCCTGACGCTGGACGTGGAGAAAAAAAAAAAAAAAGGGAAAGAAAAGCATCATTAAAGTGTTTTAATTGCTTTTACTTCGTTCTTATCAGTGCTAATCAACATGAGTGAGTGAACAAGCGAGGCCCCCCCTGCCCTCCACTGCTCAATTGGGCACCGTGCCAGCTGCTGCTGTCTGCTGTCTTGGTAACGGTTGCCGGGAGGCTGCACTGAATCCAGCACAGGGAGCCTCGATATCCATGATGGAAAAACGAGGAGCTCTTTTCCGTCTTTGCATCCTTGTGTTTTCTTTGTATGACTGAAAGAACATTAATACGTGTGTTCGACTAGAGTGCGTTTAAAGCAGTGACGGCAACATTCGCTGAAAACGAGAAACCGCACGCACACACACACACGCACACACACACACACACACACTATTCTTCCTTAACACCAATCTAAACTCCAGTCGGTTCTGTAGGCTTATTTATTAACACTATATAAGGCATGATACTGTTCTTATCCTTAAATGCAGAATTCCCTCCCTCACTTCTCCCAAATGACTAAAACCCTATTTAAAGACGTGGCAGAACCAACGGCTGTGCTTGAAACTCCTCACACTAGCATACAGTACATTATACAGGCATGAAATCTCGATGTAGACTCGTACATCGTTGTTATGACCGTCTTCGCCACACAGGAGGCGATTGGCGTTAAATCAGAAAACCACTGAACGTAAACTAGCAATCTTGGTAAAAACACTTTCTAGCTTAGCAAGTAATCACGGCACTGAGTTACATTTGTGAGGTAGTCAGTTAACGTTCCCCATCGCTTGTGCTAGAAAGTCTGGTTATAATTAGCAACCTCTATAAAGTATAACAACCTGTATAACGCATTTGCAAGCTAGATAACTCGTATTTGCTATCGGTTGGGCTATCTGCTCTCTTAAAAACAAGAAACCACGGGAAAACCTATTTAGATAAAATCTGCATTTCACACTTGTGATTAAACTATTATTTATTTATTTAACCATTTACATTCAGAGCACTTCCGCTTCGCTCTTTGGACATTTTGTAGAATTAGAAATCATCACACTGCATCATGGGATACAGCAGCCAGCAAAGGGAGCTTTTGCTGTAATTTGAATAAAATCTTTCTCATGTATTACATTTCCATTACGATCAGTACACGAGCCGTATCCAGCACAAAGGTCCAGACACCGCCAGTGCCTTTTAAATACTAAATTATAAGCACACTGCAATTAATAACCTGGCACATCTTTCCCTGGAGAGAAAACCAGAGCTGGCGCAGAGCCTCGTCCTGTAGCGTCTTACAAGCTGGAGGACACTTTTAGAGACACGCCTTCACCTTTTTAGGTTTTAAGTATTTGAACTTCTATCCACAATTCGGACTGAGAGAGTAAGTCGACACATTCTTCGCTTATGATCTTCCTGGCAGAGGCAGCCACGGTTTCGTACTGATTCATGAAGCTATTGATCTTCTCAGCAGCCCTGCTGTGTTCATGGGTTCCAGACTTCTAATAACGGCTTTTACAGTGCTATTCATAACCACGTAAACAAGCGTCAGTTTGCTCTCTCGTGTTATACATTCATTAACGAAGGAATAAAGACTAAAAACTAGACCGTCAATAATTCCCTTTAGAGTTTCAAGAGAAAACGTGTTTTTTAAGAGGAAGTAGTTTCACTGAACGAACAGAAAATTCGAATCATCGTGTTTAATGGTTCTCGTCGAGCTGCCAATAATTCTTGAGATGACCGATGCACATGGTTTTTATAGATACTGCAAATGTAAAGATATGCTCCTTTCTGTATTTATTTTTAAGGAAAAAGAACGGAGATAAAATATGTGGGGGAAGAACAGAGCCGTGCTCTCCAGCGCAGGAACTGACTTAACACCCTCGTGCTCACAGCCAGAGCCGGAGCTGTGGCTGATTTGATGAGCTGTTGATGAGAAGCTCGGCTCCCTGCAGAAACGCACGCACGCACGCACGCACACACACACACACACACACACACACACACGTGCAGCCTTCATCCATCACTCTGTCCCTCTGGGGCACATCGAGCCAATGGCATTGCAGCTCCCCATCCCCCTCGACGCCCCCTGCCAACGCCTCGGCCAATCAGCTCACAGCGGTGTGTGCCTCATCAGCAGGACTCCAGCTCCTCTTTCTCTCTCCTTCTCGCTCGCTCTCTCTCCCTCCCTCATTTTCCATGCTCGTCCTAATTATGGAGGACGAGTTGCAGAGCGCAGAGCGAGAGGAATCAAAGGAGAAAGTGGGGGACGGGGAGAGGAGAAACCAGAGATGGATGGAGGAGGGGAGCGCTGACACGATGCAGCCTTCAGGGCTGAAGGAAAAATACAGCGCTCACACTCTCAGTAAATCAGAGTGTGTGTGTGTGTGTGTGTGTGTGTGTGTGTGTGTAACTGTTCCCTGTGGAGATGAGTTTCCCCCTCACCGTCACAGCTTATACACCAAGACAGACAAACAAACCGACCGAGAGACAGCCAGATGGAGGTTGGGGGGGGTAGCAAAGTAAGGGCTTGTTTCAGAAGAGAGGATAAGGCGAGGGTGCAGCGAGAGTGACAGACACACACACGTATACACACACACACACACACTAAGCCCCCTCCATTCTGTTTCTTCAGTTCTTCAATCTTCAACATCCAGCTCTTCTTTATTTACGCCCGCTAGTGTGCGCACACACGCACACCAACACACACACACACACACACACACACACACACACACACACACACACTCCTCGCTTCTTCATCTTCCTCTTCTCTCCCACATGCAGACATTAGTCAGTACCACGGGCTGGAATTCACACCGCGTCACCCATTAAACACCCACACTCTAGGTCTGTGTGCATCCTTAACCCTGAACATTTAGAACATGAAAGAGTTGTATTTTCAGCGAACACGTCTTATCCGGCCACCCGGAGCACCGCCTCGTACTTGGCACGCATAAATAATGCTTCGGGTTTTAGCTAGCTAAAGTAACAATACATGACTTCGCCTGAGGCGAGTTGATTGTTCGGTTCATCACGCCATCTGTTAAGCTAGACGGTGATGGTCTGACGGTGATCAGTGATCGCTCATGAGGAACAATGATACGTGATTAGTTGTAGGGAATTATGGTGTTTAGTGAATGGTTGTTGACAATGATGGTAATTTGTGACTTGTTCTAGGGAAACTCTGGTAATTTTTTGATTGGTCAGAATGGAGAACAGTGATTGGTTATATGAAATCAAAGTAATTGGCTAATGGGAACAGTAGTGATTGACCATAAACAGTAAAGGTCAGGGATTGGCTGCAGTGACTAATGGTGATACGTGTTTGTAGAGAATGATGGTGATCAGTGATTGGTCAAGAGGAACAATGGAGATAAGTGACTGGTTGTAGAGAATGATGGCGATCAGTGATTGGTCAAGAGGAACAATGGAGATAAGTGACTGGTTGTAGAGAATGATGGCGATCAGTGATTGGTCATGAGGAACAATGGAGATAACTGACTGGTTGCAGAGAATGATGATCAGTGATTGGTCATGAGGAACAATGGTATGTGATTGGTTGTAGGGAATGATGGTGATCAGTGATTGGTTGTTAACAATACTGATTTGTGATTAGCTGTAAGGAAACTGGTGATTTGTGAGTGGTGACAAAGAACAACTGGCAATAGTGACTGGTTACATGAAATCATAGTAATTAGTTACTGGGAACAACGATCAGTGATTGACAAAGAAACGGTGATCATGGATTGGCTGAAGGGAACAGCAGCAATCAGTGATTGGCCACACTGGATCAATGATTGGCCGTAATTTACGATGGTGGCGAGTGAGTGATCGTAGAGACACAATACTGATCTGTGATTGGTTGTAATGATCAGTGGTGATAGTAGGAGCACAATGGTCATCACTCCCTGCTCAGGAAATCAGCCAACACAAGCTCAACTCAGTCGGGCATTAAACAGGGACGGCGGATCGCCTCTCCACTCATATAACCAGCAGCAGTGATGTAAGAGTTGCTTATGTCTGCTCTAGATTTGTTCTAATTAGTCTAGTTTAGTAATATGATTTGCTAACGTGATCTAGAAAGTCAACAAATCTAGCAGCAAAGCTATTAACGTGTCAACACTGCGTAGAAGGATGTAGCACAAGCCATGTTATGAAGTCTTCTCCCATATGGATCTGGCTCTGTTATTTAGAAAGAGAGAGAGAGAGAGAGAGAGAGAGAGAGAGAGAGAGAGAGAGAGAGAGAGAGAGAGAGCAAGAGAAGGGCTTTCCAGACCCAGAAGAGCTCCCTGAATCGAACTTTCGGGTGCCATGCCCGCTTTGATACAGCTAGTGTCTGGGAGGAGCCTGAGAGCTCCGACCTCTTGGATCAATCAGGCAGCTGCTCGGTGATTTGGGTTTATGAGCTCAGATCTGTTTGGGGTTTTGAGTGATCTCGTCAGATCATCCTGCACATGTTTAATTTAACTTCCTTCTACAGGAACGCTTTGATCACGACAATACAAGCCAAGATCATTTCAAATTCTCTTTAACTCAGGGTGATGTGAAAAAAAGCATCAATTTCTCTCTGCCGCCCCCCCCCACCACACACACACACACACATACTCTATCTCTCTCTCTCCCTGTAGTAAAGCTCTAAGTGCCAGGTAAGGAGCACAAAGCATCAGTTCTCCATGAGCTAAAAATACTCCAGACAGGAGGACCACCACCAAAACAATGTGTTTTCAGCGCGAGATGACAGCTTGAAGAAAGATAAATGAAACATGTGCGTGTTCTTGAAAGAACAAACGGCCATGCTTAAGAACAGGCAGTAGACTCCAACAGTGTATTTTCTGTATTTTTTAAAGCCAGTCCGTCCTGCTTTAAACTCCTCACTAATTAGATATTAAATCCACCACCACTGTTCATTTTACAGTTTCTTCTTCTTCTTTTTTTTTTCTCCATACCGCGCCAGCTTGTTTTCCTGAGTCGACTTTTATGCTAATGTGGTATTTAATGGTGTTTTTCAACTGCGCAATCCAAAATATTCAAAGAGCTGACCCAAATGGTACCAACAGACTCAGGGTTTTGGTTTGTTTCCAAAAAACTTGAAAGAAGACATCACCATGCTGCCAAGTCCAGTTTGGAAGAAATCCTTGGCTTGACTCCCCAACTACCCTGAAAATAGTTCATGTGCTTCTACGTTCTTTTGAAATATTCTTTTAGCAGCCTTAACAACTCCGTGTTGTGCAACACCAAGTAACCAATCAGCATCGAACACTGATGCTAAATTCATGCAGAGTATTAAAGAAAAAAATCTGCTGGAACTGTTGATGCTGGTTGTAATAGAAACACACAGTGCACTGCAGCTTGCTGTGCATCAGGCACAGACCAATCGGGTGGTGTTAATGTTATGGCTGATCAGTGTAACATGATACATGATTTTCATCAGCACCCGAACTTCGTGCCTGGAGTCATCATTGTTGGTTAGCCGACTACTGGACAGAGCCGCAATCATCTAGAAGTATCCTTCAACTGTCTGACAGCGGATTGATGGAGTCCAAACTCTCTCGCGAGAGTGAAACAGACTACAACTGGCGGTCTTTTCATCAGGATAATGCAAACTATTAAACACGTTTTGCAACTTCATTTATGTAAGTAAAAACCACCTGATGATGAAAATATACATTTTTTGTGTAACAGGAGAGTCTGGAGGCTTTCCTTTCATTCCGCTGTAACATTTCTCATTTACATTCCAATAACAACAATGTTACTTTAATAGCACTTAGACAAGTAGCTTTCTATCAGGCTGCGTTCTCTCAGCCGCAGGCCTAATGACGATCATGGAAGTGATGGATGACCAGCGCTAAAGGAGCGAAGCGTTAAGCTTGGAGTTTCACTAAGCCACCACAGTGACGCCACCACAATGAAAACACAGTTAGTGCAGAGTGTAAATCTCAGAAGAATGACATCGCCAGACAGCCTCGCTGAAGCTCGTAAGCCAAAAATACATGTTGAAAGACAACAACTAGGGCTCTTACCGTACTGGGGTGTGCTTTTATTTACCAAACACATCTCTGATGAACTGAAAACGCATTGTTCATATTCAGCTCGCATGTCCCACAGGAACAACGCCGTGTGTGGGGCAATTTATCAATTTAGCTAAATACAGGGGCTGAAGCATTCAAGTAAGTTGTTTTTGGAAAGCTGGCCCAAAAAAAAAAACAAAAAAAACAAACAAAAAAAAACATTCTCAACTAGCGAGGCAGGGTGTAGCCCTGTTTAGCTTAAAATAGATAGCGGTGTCATTGTGTTGTGGTCAGAAATGCCACATTTTTCTGCGAGTTTAATAACTGTGACCCATGATAAAGTTAGGAACATGCTAGGCGTGGCGGCAGAGGGTTTTTCAGTACACACTCGTCCCTGCAGTGAGACACGGTAGTTGCTGTAGTGTTATTTAGAAGGAGTCCAGAAGGATGGGGTTGTTGTAGTTGGATGTAAACGGAATGAGAACGGGAACACACACACATACACACACCACAAAGGAAAAGGGAACCTTGATAATTTAGATTTTTGCTATACTGTATTAATCTCACAAGGGAAATTATTGATTCTGGATTTAACCCATTCAAAGTGAGCACACACACACACACACACACACGAAAACAGTTAGCATGCACACACTCTGCGCAATAGGCTGCCACACACTGGGGTGCCCAGAGAGTTAGGTCCCTTGCTCAAGGGCACTTCAGCCATGAATGTGGAGGAAGGGAAGGTGCAGCTCACTCCCCCGTCACCACACATTTTTCCTGCTGGTTCGGGAATTGAACCAGCGACCTTTCGAAGACGCTTCTCTAACCATTAGGCCATGGCTGCCCCTAATCAGTGTACGCAAACTTGTTTTTACAGCTTTGAATTTTTTAGACAGCAGAGGATCCAATAATGTACAATTCAGGACACGCAGGTGACGTCACTGCAGGAGGAAATAAACCCACTCGAATGCTACAAAAATCACACAAAAAGAGCTGTTGGAGCATTAATTTTTTACAGACTTCTGAAAGCGAAATAAAAGAATCGATAATGGATGCAACTGTTTTATATTTAGGCCTGTATCCAACCTTCATAAATTTATTTTGGTTAATAGGCTACTGTATTTCACTCTTACTTTACACTCTATGTTCTTATATTTCATTGGTGTTTATTAAGAAAACATTGTTTTCAGTTTAACAAAATGAATTGTTTTTATAAATAATATTAAATATTAATGTTAATAAATAAATCTTGAAAGTCTTATTGACATACTTTCTGTCTTTTAATGTTTTCCCAAAAATATCACGGGAAAATTAATGTCAACGGAGTCTTGAAAAACTAATTCAACCGAATGTTGAATAGACTATTACATAACTGTTACATACATCAGGAATACATGTGAAAATCCCCACATCGTAACAATCCTAATTTCCTGAAAATGACACACTGAACCCAAACACCTGTATTAAATGACTTTTTAAAAAATGAATTAATTTATTAAAAAGCAAAATCACAAATCGTTCTCTTTTACTCGAACAACCTGCCTGCTTTGTGTGCAAGTCCACTGAGGTCACTTTTATTCTTTCTGGAGCTGGATATGATGAAGTCCTTCCCTGCGCGGTAACCCAGAACAAATCCTAACATGGTAACACTTTACAGAAGCATGTCTATATTTTATAAGCCGTGAAAGGTTTTACATGAGGGATATCAGCACAGAGGAAGAGCGGCGTCTGCGGCGGTCTCTGAAGTGCTGCTTTAACAGTGGAACAAACACAGAATAAAATTTCCTCTGCATTAATGAAGTGCTTTGAAGGATTGATTTTTAAAGTCGTGCGATTTATTTTGATGACAGCCAAAAAGACTCCCAAGGTTGGTGATGTGTGAAAACCAAACAACACTGTCTGACAGATACATTATCCTATTCTGATGTAAACATGCTGCGACCAATCAGCAATCACCGTTAGAAACTAATCGGAACAAAATGTTCAAACACGAAGACACAGATCAACCGTTTCACTTTATGTTCCCCTCAAACACACTCACTAATCAACTGTTTGCCAAACCACTTACTCCTACTAGGGTCGTGGGGAGGCTGGAGCCTATCTCAGCCAACAGGGAGGAAGGCGAGGTACACCTTGAACAGCTTGCCAGACCACTGCCGGGCAACATTCACACACAACCAGTCACACTCACACGTAGGAGCACTCTGAAACAGCCACTTAGCCCAATGTGCACATCTTTGTACAGTCGGAGAAAACCGGAGTTCCTGGAAGAAACCCACACAAGCATAATGAGACCCTGAAAACTCCACACAGAAACGCCCGAGCCCGGGAGTCGAACCCAGGGCCTTCTTGCCTTAAGGAGGACGTGCTGACCACTGCACCACCTCAAAGAATGGGGAAAATGTGATCTCCCAGACTCAGACATGGTGGTTGGAGTACTTCATAAACTGCTGGCGATCTGAGATTTTCACACAAAAAAAAGTGTTGGTGCATAAAAAGCAAAAAGCTTCCAGTGAGGGTCAGACCTGTGGGTGGAAACGCCTTGTTGATCAGAGATCTCGGAAAGCAATGCCAAATGGATTGGAGCGAATAGGACGGCTAGTGCACCTTGAATAAACACTCTCTACAGAGGTGAAAAAGAGAAAAGCATTTCAAAACAAGGTGCCTTCCCCCAACCAATCAGTCATCAGAACTGTCTGTCCCGCCCTCTTGGTTTTCTTCTAGGAGATATTGCATTTTATTTGTACGAAAAGATGTTTGTAAACATGTTCCTTCATGGCAATCGCGTAGCTTATTAGACACAGACTGAATAAACAACGAGGGACACAACACAAGTATCGATCCATGACCGGGAGTCCATGAGAGCTAATTGTCCGAGAGGGATGGCATGTGTCCACTTCCCTGTCACTCACAGTCAACACCGGCCAATCATGGGTGTCTGTGAGCTCATTCGTGGGGGGGGGTTAGCACTTTCCCTCCGAGTGTGTTAGGTCGCCTCCAAATACACACGCGCAGCAGTTCGTAAAGAGGAGGGTGTCAGTATCACGTATCATGTCATGGAGGGGGCATGTGCATGCTTACGCCCCTCTCAGGTTGGTGGTGGCGGTATGATAGGAAGGCAGTACTTGATGGGTGGGAATTGGAAACGACTAAATTCAGGGAAGAAAATTGGTTGGGGTTGGAAATATCAAGGCTCAGACCTGGAAATATGTTCAATACTCCATGACTTAACAAGCTGTTTATATCGATTAGAAAAATGTCAAGTCACCCAAGCCACACCCCCTTCCCGGGGACTGACAGGCACACAGACCACACCAACTTCACTGGGATTATTTGTTATTCATATAGAAAGAAAAAAAAAAAAAAAACAGCTCCCTGATTAAAAATTCCATTAGAAGACTAATTTGATGAGACATCAAGAGAAGCCCCGTGCACATCCATAAGTGTTTCCATAGCAACAGCACCCGCAGCATCCCGACTTCAAAGCTTCGGCTCGGACTTCAGAGGGAAGACTGTGTCCTTGGACACGCTTAAATAAACGCCACAATAACAACGAGCTTTCTTCTTACAGCACAAGAATAAGAGCGCGCGAGCGCGGGAGACTGAGAACATGAGAACTGAGAACATCACAGTGTTACATTTGATGATTAAATATTCAGCCTGCAGGCAAATCCATGCTCTAATGAGTGATGAAAGAAGCCGTGTGTAAACACTCACTGTCAGTTATGCTTTAGGTCTGACCTGTAGTAACTTTACTGCTGACATTATGAGTCACAGGATTCTGAATGCCTTCCACACACACACACACACACACACACTTTCCATCTCACTCCTCCTCCCTCTTGGCAGGGTTCAGTGGGCCAATGGGCCAGAGTGACACACGGAGGTTTAAAAATAGCTCAGCGGAGAGAAGCCGCCGTGTTACACCAGCACTGCATCTGCGCCTCTTCTTTTCTGCAAGTTTCAAAACGCCCAGTGCTCATTTTCAAAACCATCTCTTTCGCTTTTCTTTTTTACAATGAGTAAACGGCTTCATGTTACAGGTTCAAAAAAGTCCCATGACACAGAAAAAGAACAGCGCAGCAGGCACACCCCTGACAAACGTTCCATCCTCCACCCTGACAAAACCCATGAGAAAAATCTTACTCAATCTTCTACCATAATCCTCTACGGTCGGAAGGTGTGGAATAATTGTAACAGCACCTGGCAGTCGTGAACGCAAACCACAGCTTAGTATTCATACATTCATTATTGCTTTAACAGTTAAAAGTCACTTATAGAGACTTCTATTGATGGATGACCTACATAACCTGATAATAACAATAATAATACTGCGATGGCCTGGCGAGCTGTCCAGGGTGTACTCTGCCCTCGCCAGAGTCGGCTGAGATGGGCGCCAGCCTCCCCGCGACCCTAATTAGGATTCAGCGGTTCAGAAAAGGAATGAATGAATAATAATTATAATAAAAATAAAACCATTGTTGGACAGTTTCAACATAATATTTAAAGATCCTTAACTTTCTGTAGGTTGTTGATGATGTAATGTTTTTGGGAGGAACTTTCAGGATCAGCTTTGCGAAAAACCTCAAGAGGAAGTAAGTGAATAACTGCTGCAGCGCAAGTAATTAGTCTCCCAGATGTTCCACATCAATAAAATGAAACAATTATTATAAATCATCATTTATTAACAAATTCAAACTGTAACTCTTGGAAAACTGATGTGGCATAACAGAAATAAAACATTTGCTATAAAACATGGTAATTTCAGGATGCCACACCTCCTTGACTATAATTGACAGGTACAGATGCCACACCTTCACTGAGAATGACCTGTTTAGAGACCACCCCTCCTCGACTGCGCCCGACAGGTACAGAAGCCACACCTCCTCGACTGCGCCCGACAGGTACAGAAGCCACACCTCCTCGACTGCGCCCGACAGGTACAGAAGCCACACCTCCTCGACTGCGCCCGACAGGTACAGAAGCCACACCTCCTCGACTGCGCCCGACAGGTACAGAAGCCACACCTCCTCGACTGCGCCCGACAGGTACAGAAGCCACACCTCC
>JAQMYF010000017.1:5777070-5792050 GCA_030014195.1 Neosilurus mollespiculum
AACTGCGTGTCCGGCTGCGACTGTGTTGCACATGTCCATGTGTCTACATTGAGTATGTTCTTCTATGTCTGAACTGCGTGTCCGGCTGCGACTGTGTTGCACATGTCCATGTGTCTACATTGAGTATGTTCTTCTATGTCTGAACTGCGTGTCCGGCTGCGACTGTGTTGCCCATGTCCATGTGTCTACATTGAGTATGTCCATCTGCGTCTGAACTGCGTGTCCGGCTGCGACTGTGTTGCACATGTCCATGTGTCTACATGGAGTATGTTCTTCTACGTCTGAACTGCGTGTCCATCTGCGTCTGAACTGCGTGTCCGGCTGCGACTGTGTTGCCCGTGTCCATGTGTCTACATTGCGCAGGTTCATCTGCGTCTGAACTGTGTGTCTGTCTGTCTGCATCTATTTTGCACGTCCATCAGAGTCTACACTGATCGTGTACATTTGTGTCTGAGCTGAACTGCGTGTCCGTCTGCGACTGTGTTGCACGTGTCCATGTGTCTACATTGCGCAGGTTCACATGCGTCTGAACTGCGTGTCTGTCCGCGACTATTTTGCATGTCCATCAGTGTCTACATCGATCGCGCCCATTTGCGTCTGAACTGCGTGTCCGTCTGCGACTCTGTTGCACAGAAACATGTGTCTACACTGATCACGTACGTCTGCGCTGCGTGTCCGTCGGTGACTGTGTTGCACGTGTCCATCAGTGTCTACATTGAGCATGTGTACCTGCAGTTGAACTCCGCATCCGTCAGTGTCTACATTGTGCATGTCCATCAGTGGCTGAATGGTGCATGTCTGTCTGCGCGCGTCTGTCCGTGCTTTATGCACCGTGCGTTGATGGCAGACTGTTACCTGCTGCGGTGGAGCTCTTGGCTGCATGTAGTGTGGCTGAGAGGGAGCTGCAGGCTGCTGATGAGGAGGGCTGAAGTACGGAGGCTGACCCTGCTGGCAGTATCCACCCATGCCCTGCTGTCCGTACTGTGCTGGTACCTGCTGGAGGTGAAATACATCACGTTAGCCACACTGATACCCAAATATCCAGTGGCTAAAAGCAGTGGGGGGGAAAAGATAAAGATGGCTTCTGAATTCATTTTGAAACAGTCGATCGTCTGACCATCTGTCATTTCATGAATCTTAGTTACATAAAAACCTGACATAATAATAATAATAATTTAATAATAATAATAATAATAATCCATTTCTTTGGAATAACTGAACTTTCAAAGGAGTTAGCAAGGTCATTTTTCTAATTGGGGGAAACTATTAAATAAATAAAGCAAGTCATAAATGAATTTCCTTACAGGTGGTGCGCAGGTGGTAGAGAGAACACTGTGCACTAACGTAGGTTCTAGATTACACCCGGTGTCCCGTAATGAAAAGGAAGCCATTTTGTTTAGCTGGGAGATTAAAAGTAGAAAGTTATTCTTGAATCAAATCAAAATCTCTAAAATTCCATGTCCCGAATGCTTCTTTATAACGAGTCTGTTTACGGAACGGTTGTCATGGTAACCTGTTTCTCATTGCCTAGGTTCCGCTCTCGTTCTCATTTTAATGAAACACGATAAGCGCCTTCAGACCCCTGACGTCCACAATCACATCGCGTCCGAGCCTACTTATTCGCCATTTATTTAGCACGGGCTCCATTTTCTCTTGCCGTGATTGATTACGGTGATTTCTTGCACACTTGCCTTTCCCTCCCTCACTATTTTATCCCCAATCTGGACGTGCCAATTCCCACCAGCTAGCTAACGCTCCACTTTCACACAACAGCTATCATACTGGCATACAGTGTTTCCCTCACAAGTGCTTCCTCTTAGTAACACATGAATCCAACCAATTGCATCTTTTCACCGTACGTCACGGGGGAAACACTGTACGCTTAGAAAAGCTATCCGCTGTCTTCAACATATATTTTGCTGGTGATGCCCATGATGACCTAGTGCCCTGTAGCTGACAGGGGAAGGAGTTAATGCCATCCTACCCAACAGGGCAGATTTTTGCCCTCCTGACTCCTTGCTAGAGAAGGCTGTAGCATCGATAGCATGTTTCTCTCTTTATCTCCTGATAATATTTCTGTTCGACCCCTTGGGATGTTCAACTTTTTCTTTCGCCATATTCCAATCAAAGTGTTCCAGGTCAAAGCTTACCCCACCTTAACACTTCCTAGACACTAGTTCATACTCACTCCAAATCTGGCCCTCCAACTCATTTTATGTGCTCTGCAAAAGCTTTTAAAGTATACGATTATCGTACATTATTTTCACCATTACCATGAAACGTAATTCATCATCCGTCCACTGGGTGGAGCTAACCTATTTCAAGTAAACAGCTAGCCATTCATGACTCAAGCAAGATTGCAGGCTAGCTTATCAATGTCAAACATCATCAGAAAAGAAAAGCGAACATTGAAAAAAAGGGGGAACTGCATAACAAATTATACGGCGACGCAGATTTCACGGTTGCCTTTTTTGGATAGAGTGATGATTCGGACCTTGACAACCTAAAAATTCTGGGAAGCGGCCCTGAGTGAAAATGAGCCTGACACCCCTGGCTTAGTCCAATGCCGGAGTACACCATGAACAGCTCGCCAGACCATCACAGAGCAACACACAATCATTCACACTCACATCCGGGGTTAATCTGGAACAAGGTTAGCCTAAGATGCATGTCTTTGGACTGTGGGAAGAAACCGGAGGACCTGGAGGAAACCCACGCAACTGCAGGGAGAACATGCAAACTCCACACAGAAACGCCCGAGCCAGGGAATCGAACCCAGAACATTCTTGCTGTGAGTCAGACATACTGTGTTATTTGTGCTTAAATAAATTACATGAAGTCAAGTAGCTCGGCTTTTGCTTGTACTGAGCTCTGAGTAAACAAGGAGGAAACACTCAACCAAGTGCTTTTTTATATAAGTCCAAGAGATCTTGAGTGATAGAATTTCTTTCGCTGTGAGAGACTGAGTGCAGGAAGGCGTATTACTCTCTCAGAAGAATGTTACTCTCTCATCACTTAATCAGGGGCTGAAAAACTGAAGGGTCAGACTCCAAAAAACAAAACTTAGCACTGATAGCAGTACAACATCGCTGCCTGCCTCAGTGTGAAGGCTCATGATGTGTGTGTATGTGTGTTGATATCGTAATCCTGTGCGCTCCAAATCACCGCAGGCTGTCTCAACCCGGGTTACGTAACAGGTTTACGGGGGAACAGCTGGTACTGGCACGGCCCCTTTGCCTCATCTGGAGTCGTTTGCGCTCATCATTCAGGCCAAGTAGAAAACACAGACGACTGTGTACCCAGTTTCCCTTCGCTAATTAATTCAGCCATGTGTCAGCACCTTTTAGCTAGCGTTCCTGCACTCATACACACATGGTACAAAGATTTTGGGGTTTCTTACCGGAATATTCCGCGCCACTGCACTGCTGTTCTGAGACATTAATGCTTAGCACATAAGATGATTATAGCGCACAGGAAATTATTAGCCCCTCCATCATACTGAATGCATAAGATGTCAAGCAAAGTGGAGCTGTACATGAAAGATTTCTTTCTTTGACACAAAAATCATTCCTTTCAAATATATTCCTAATCACCAATGAATAACAACCAGCTCTCACCCCTGACTGAGCCAAGCATTTTGCCTAACAGTCCACCCGTCTGATATTCGTATTATGAAATCTATGACCATTTTTCTTTTCGCCCTTTGTTTGACGGTTTTCTTGCATGCGCTGCCCTTTTCAAATCTCCATCATCAAATCTACGTTTTGACTCGCCAGGTCCATAACTCCATTTCTTCTTTTTTAAAGTTTTCTTCCTTGGTGGATTTTTTTTTTAACGTTTTCTACCTTGGTGGATTTACTAGTGCGGTAAGAATCATCATCCTGTCCGGATCCACCTCTCGCTTTCCGTCAACTTTCAGACCAATGGCCTCACAGTATCTTCAAGCGTTCTTTGGTATGAAGCGGAATTTATAGTTGAATCGATGACTGTAAACTGTCACGTCCCTGAGGCAGCAAACCAACCACAAACCATAACATTTCCACCCCATGCTTTACAGCTGGTTTGAGGTTTCTCTCCGGTTTACGTGTTCGATGACTGTGGCCAGGTGACTCCATCTTTGATTCATCTGCCCATTATTCCCAAAGGCCTGTTCTTTTGAACAGCTTAGGCTTTTTCCTAGTATGGCTCCCATGCAGGTCAAATTTGTCCAATCCCTTTCCAGTGGTAAACCTATGCACTTTCACAACAGATCCTGTGATGGTTCTTTTTTTTTTTTTGCAGACACTTTTCACTTGTCGACGATTTTTCTTACAGTTCATTTAATTATTTCCAATAATGTAGAGTTTTTAATATCTTAACAGATTCATAGGCCTTAGAGAGATCTTCAGATCACACCAGAGAACACCAGGCCTTAGAGGTCAGGTTTATACAAGACAGGTACCACCTGCGGTAATCATTGGCACCTAATCTGGAACATACACTGCCCGACCAAAAAAAACCAAAGTCACACACACGAATATGTTGCTGTTCTACCTTTAGCCTCGCTTACATCACATAATCGTCATGCCATTGTTTCAATAAACTTAAACATCATAACATTTATTGCCGTCCAGTGTCGGCTTCATTTCTCACCGACGTCTTGAATCGATGAGGGGAAAACTGAACCACCCCATACAGTCTTCTCCGGAACATCCCGAAGATTTTCAATAGGGTTAAGGTCAGGACTCTGGGGTGCCGATACATATGTGAAAATGATTCCTCATGGTCCCTGAACCACTCGCTCATTATTCGAGTCCCAATTTTATATCCGTGCCATCAGGGAAGATAAAGTCCATTGATGTGATAACCTGCTCATTCACTACATTCAGCTCATCAGCCGACTTCATTTTATTGCCACATTAAATGTTGCTGAGCCTCGACTGGACCAACTGGAGCAACATTGCCATGGAGATTACATGCTGTGATCGAGGTTAAATGCTCTCCATGAAAATATCAAAGTGTGACTTTGTTTTTGACCCGGCAGCGTAGACTCTAGTTTTACAGACTTGTGTGTGGGATGGACGTGAGGGTGTAGCTTTTTATGTGACTGATGCGTTTTTACTCACAGAAAGTATGATGTCATCACCAAAATGTCAATTGTACAACACTGGTTAAAAGTACATCACCTTTCTCTCTAGCCACCTTCTGAAAGTGGGTAAAATATTAGCATGTTCACATACGTTTCCATGGGATGTACTTATTTATTCACAAGGGTGTATATCAATTAAAACTGGAAAGCATTTTCTGATAATAGCACTGACAAGTTACAAAGAAACACCCCCACAAGTCTGCGTACAAGTTGTTAACGAGCTCATTACTATAAATGATTTCACATCCATCTGTTCCTACTGTTATGTTATTCACACTGAACGTTCATTAACGAAGATCATCAACTGCCCTTGCAAGGAAAGATGGACTTACATCTGGTCTGTTCTCACTAAAGGAATTTATTTCAAAATTGTGTTCCATGTTATCATTAACTCTAGTACACATCTGTAGTGAGTGTGAGAGAGTATCATGGGCAAGAACTGACACGCTGAGGGGAAAAAAAAAACCCAGAAAAACCTGTTTACAGCAGACACCTTGAATGGAACTCCATCGTATACAATGCAAGTCTTGAACTCTATCAATAAATGCCCAGGATACAAAAAACCGTGTAAAATAACACACAAGAAAAATGAATACTGAAGGTCTTCAGATGAGGGACACGAGAAGAAATCTAAACACAGCTGTGCATGTTGAGTTTTACAAAAAACATAGGAAATTCCCACTGACTTCTCCTCTCTGGGTTGTTTCGACGTATTTTTACGCCATCAGGACCAAGAGGCACTTCACCGTTTCATTTGGGCTACGTTAAATACACGTTCTTAGCTACACATTCTTCCCTCTGAAAAGGAAAGCAGTCCAAATGCCTGAGAGAAGCTGAACCAAGCACCACTTTGACTGTTTTTAGAGACCAAACCTGGAGGAAAATGGATGATTTATTCTGATTCGATTTCAGACTGCACAGTTAGGTTCGGGTTTTGTGTTCACAGCCTCAAAAAATAAAGGTGTTTTTTTTTTTTTAAATATATATATATAAATAAAAATAAATAAAAAGATAAACTGTAGCTTTGCAAATGTTGTGAAATATCGGCGTGAATCAACTCATTTCTTTGTTTCTTCCAAAAATTTAAGTTTCTCCAAAATGTATTTGTTAACCCATCACAGCAAAGTCAGAAATTATTAATTGTTAGTTATTAATTGTCAAAAGTCAGAAATGTTAATTGTTGGTACCATTTTGTAGCTGATATCCTAAGCGTTAAAATTAGAACATGTTACTGGTTTTGAAGTAACTAACCAAAACCTACCAGGAATTGTCAGTATTTTAAGTACGCAACTCCAGAGAAAACTGTGTTTTAAGTTCAACAAAGTATTTAACAATTTCCAACTTAACACCCACACAGGGTTGGAAATTAGCAAAGCTAAGCTGCTGGCCAACAGGACTAGTGAAATGATGAAGCTACTAGTCCTCCTTCAGATTTACTGCTCAGGAACACTAGATCTTCTTTGCCTATTGGATTTTTCAGGTCACCAGCAGGATGACTCGCCGGCTCATTTCACTCAGCGGACTAGTGTTGATTTCCACCCCTGACCACGGGGCACCTTTTATCTTTAAATGTTTCTGGAGGCTTATTTTATTTACATTCACAACAAACCCCCTGTAAACCAAAAAATTCAACCCCGACAACATGGACCTGCACGCCTTCACCGCCAACTCAGGTAGTCCCTTAGGTAGTTTGAGGCTGGATTAAAAAAAAAATTAATTCTCTTTCTCGTCAGCGGCCGCACCCGGAAATTGGCGCCACTTCTATTATTTTTATTATTTATTTTTAATTTTTTTTTGCAAAACCACGCTCAAAACCTTGAAAAACGCCTCAAACCACATAATGACACAGAAGGTGATTCCGTTTATATCGCGATTATATCGCTTCACTCACTTTACCCACATTTAGCTTTAAAAGCTTTTCGACAGTCACCTCTTTTCTCTATTAAAATAACAACAACGTTTGCCGCATTAAGGTTTTCAAAAGTTCTGAAGAGAAACCGGGATTTTTTTTTTTTTAATCCGGCATAATGTGTAATACCCTGACAATATACTTCTAACAGGAATGAAGCTATTAAAGAGAACTTTTTCAGCTATGTGACCCTGCTGTGACCTTGGCCCTGCAAATCTTTACAATCATTCCTTCAACCGCTCGCGCAAGATATCGTGCCTGCAGGTCACTGCGACGGATTCACAGAACCACCACCACGAGACATCAAAAAAAATAAAAATAAAAAGTTTAGTACCGGTGTACATGAGAAAATTTCATTCAAAGGTCAAAAGAACAACAGAAAAGGGTAGATAACGCGCTTGCACACCTAAACCAGCCAACCAAGGATAACAAGGAGGGGGCGTTTAAACAACTTTATATTAATACAAGTTTATACAAGTTTGAAATCGCTGGATTCAGCGATGTCCAGCTCACCTTCGGCAAATAATTGCCGCATATATAATTGTGTAAACACGTTGCCTAAAACTAGCTTCTAGTATTTTTATAAGTCTGAACAAACAACGTGCATTTTCAAAGAGTCCTGTGGCTCTCGGCTCCAAAAAAACACCGCGACCTGATAAAAACACAACATGGCTGTTTACCTTCTGGAGTCGAACCGATTCAGATTCTCACTGCAATTAAAGCATGCTACAGTCGGCAGCGGATCAAGCCCACCTCGTTTAGATGCTTTGAGACAGGTTATTCTGGTCCACACCCAAGCCAGACTGCTGTGTTCTCACCTGCCTAAAGAAGAGCACAGAGCCCGAAAGCACTCCAGGGTTCAAGCAGAATAAACGCTGTGTAAATGAAAAAGAAAAAAAAAAAAAAAAAAAGAATCCTACCTTCTGAACATTAAAAATCAACAGAGGTTCGCTACGTAACTAAGGTAAAGACGGTTTCTGTTGATACTTCAGTCCTGTCTCTAAACTCAGCCCTGAATCCAAAGTGATGTGTGTAACCTGCACACGCTCCAGGACTGTCAGGATGAATGCCAGCATGCTTCCCCTGGCATCTGACTGGCCAATTTCGGGTGAGCGTGCGGAAAGCGCTGGCCGCTGGTCATCTAATCCTGCAGCAGATAAAAGTCATTATTGTCCTCTTGAACCAGTCCGAGGGAAAAGAGCAGGGCTGATGACACAATGCCTTCACCGAGGTTAAAGATTACCCAAACCCTCCATCCTCCCAGGATCTAATTATGTGATGACCAATGAGTAACGACGCGCTTTGCGGGCAGCGTGTCTTCTTCCGTTCCTTCATGCCGTGGGTCGTGAACGTTTTGCGCTGATACTAAGTAGTAATACATTTCTAGTAGTAGCTAAGCTAGAAATTTAGAGATGCGGTACAAACCAGCCCCGACTGCATGAGGACTGAAGTAATGCTTACCCGCAGGTCACTGACATGGACTAAAACGAAGTTAAATAAGATTGTGGACAACAGACTAATATTTACTAAAATAAGAGTGACAGACACTGTATGAAGGTGCAAAGGTTTATCTAATCCTTCTAATTGTACTATGGTTTAATAAACACTTTTAGAACATGCGCTACACAGAAATAGCACAATCTGATTGGTTCGCCATCTCGAGATAAGACATTATCCACCTCGCAAATTAGGATAATGCTTGAATCGTGAGCGGAGAATAATTTTACCGAGGTCACTGATACAGGAATAGAAATCCATTTTTAATGATTTTTTAACCAGATGTGGGGCTTTGAACATGGAAGATGTTGGAGATGATCCGGCTCAAATTCTGGATCCGGGAATTTTTTTAAGGATACTTTATCATGGTGACATAGGGTGATTTTTTGACATTTTGGTTCATATGGGGGATTGCTGTGCATGGTGGAGGTTTGCGCTCTTGGAGTGCTCTTGTTCAAATTTTGAACACGTTTCAAAAAATGCCATAATGGAATGCAAATGATCTTTGTAATGTAAATATTAACCATGAGAACTTTGTTCTAGTTTGCTTGGCTTATGTTCCCATGTAGTATATACTAAAGTGGGGCCGGTGATGTTGTGGTTATGGTGGCTGGGCTCCTGATCGATTGGTTATGGGCTTAAATCCCTGTTAGACCCCAACTGTGCTACGATCCCTGCACAAAGTCTTAACCACACATGTGCCTCTGTCCTCCCAGCAGTATAAATGGGTACCAGTAAAAAATACTCGAAAGGTAAATATAAAGCAAAGACTCTTGTACATCATGAACCGGGAAGAGTTAAATATTTATTAGTATAAACTCACAGGAAACGCTGACCGTTTTTATAAACATGGATCCGGGCATGGTGCATCAGTTATTATCCGTGTAAAATTTCTGCGTGCAGTCATAAGGCACAGGATATTCAGACAGGGCAATAATACCCTCGTCGCCCAGGCAGATGTGGGTGGAACGATTAAACTCATGTTCATGGTTTCCCTACTTAAACAGTGTGTTTGGTGGCATCTGCCAAATCACCTGTATCTTTAAGCTCTGACTGGTAATCGCTTGAATCGTGTCGCGTGAAAGTTCAGCTCAGTTCAACTGTGCCCGCCCACAAAAATTGCACCTCTCATTGCGAGTTCTGCACGCGATCGTTGACTTTGCATGGTCGCTTGTCGCTCTCCGTGTCAACGCGGCATTTCTAGGTACATAATCAAAACATGTAAGCAATAACGGACAGCCAGATTTCATGCTAGAAATCATCTTTACCTGTTGATGGTGGTACTGCAAGTTTCCCATACCAACTTGGCCACGCCCCTGCATTCCCATTGGATATCGGTGTGGAGCGGGAGCTCCGTATGGCTGGCCTGAATAGGCTCCGCCTGGCTGTTGCTGCTGCTGCTGCTGCTGGGAATAAGGGCTGTTTGCCATGCTGTAAAGCTGGGAACGCTTCATGGCCATAGCATCCATGGGTGCCACCTGCAGAAAGTTTCAGTGGTTAGCATCACACACACACACACACACACACACACACATATCATCTATTTAACACATATCTGCAGATATTAAGAGTCAAAACCATTAAATAAATTCAAATACAAGCAACAATATATTTCGCTACATACAACACATGAATAAATCTGCACTCGTATTTAATGAAGCGGATTTACTCGTGTTCGCCTCCACAGGGAGGAAAGGTAACGGACATAAATAGATCAGGCGTGGAATTTTTAGCGCAGTAGAGCGGCGAGCTGCTTCTGAAACACACTGCGTCTCATCTGGTGGAATCACAAGCATTGTCTACTGCAGCCGCGATCAGCTGAGTGTCAGAGACGCAGTCGCACACAGTAGAATCACCGGCATGCCAAGGATAAACACGGGGGATTAAAAGCACAGTATAATCATAACAACTTCCTCACTCACTCTTACTCGCACGTGCATTGCTCACATCGCTCATTTCGCACAGTTTTTGTTTAAATTAGTTCACTGCAAAGGCTGGAGCCTATCTCAGCCGACTCTGGGCGAAGGCAGGATACACCCTGAAAAGCTCGACACACCACTGTAAGGCAACACACACAACTATTCACACCTACACTTACACCCAGGGGCCATATGTAACAGCCAGTTAGTCAATATGTGTCTGTGGACTGTGGGAGGAAACCAGAGCCCAGGACTTGAACCCAGGACCTTCGTGAGGCAAGCGTTCTAACCCCTACACCGACATGCTGCCCCAGTTTCAAAGTTTAGAAGAGTGAAGTTGTTACTCGCAGCTTGTATTAGTGGAACACTTCATGACGAGTGCATTGTGTTTCTTCACAGCAGCGTTTTTCAACTTCGACGTGCTCTTACCTCACTTTTCTCTCACTGTGGAGGCAAATACAGGCACGGCTTCGTTCCCACGTTGCACCGAATCAACACAGAAAAGCAGGTGTGATTACAATACGTGGTCCACGTTTCCACCAATCCAGAAACACTACAGGTGGCACATGACCAGACTATAGAAGCGCTCCGATAATGCCGTGGGTGGGACACTGGGCCGGGTTTTTAATCGAGGTTGCATCAGACATGCACAAATATGTTAAAAAACGATCTTACCGGCAAGAAAACAAGTACAAGTGCTTCTTTTTTGGATAAGAAAATATTGGCTGATATGACCTTGTTGTTAATGCAGCTGTGACAGAAAACCAATCAGCTTCCAGGATTCCTTGACGCTGAGATATACCCACGCTGAGGGAATCTTTAAAGCAGAATTTTGCTAGAACAGCAGTCTAATAAATCCAGGAACGCACGCAGGTCATCATTCCTGACCTCGTTGGGCTGAACACAGCACTCAAAATATGGCACGTGTAGAAATTCAGGGCAGTGTGCCATACGCTGATGGGGAGAGCCAGGCACGCTCGCCAGCGAGTTAGACTCGCCCAAAAAAAAGAGCAAGAGCCATCCAAGCCAATCTTCTCACATCACGGCCAAATTCAGGGCAATTTGGAGCAGCACTTACAGAAAATGTGTGCAATTGAAAACGCCTGCGAAGGCACTTTAAACTAGCAGTTTGAGTGTCAGCAACCAACGTCCTGGCACTCTGCAATTTTCACTCACTCCCTTCCCCATTTCATTCCTCCTCGAAATCTCGCTTTCTCTCTCTCTCGTGCTCACGTACGCACGCAAAAAAACGATTACGGAAAAATTATTCTGAAGGAAAATCAATTTGGGGCACCACAGAAACCCAACCAGAACGAGGCAGGCGCGGATAATAAACCTCTTCTGACTTGAGGATTTATTAAACATGCCTCTGAGCAACACCCGAAAACATTTCTATGATTCCTAGGTTACGACATGGAGTCTAGCAGGCTTGTGCAAAATTCCGAATTGAATTGAGAATGTCTCCCAAATTCAGTTCCACGAATTTGAATTCAGGTTGCAAACAGGAAGTAGAATTGCAATTGAGAATTTTGGTGTATTCCAGAATCATGCTCAAGAGTATATTCCATACCTCACTGTTTTATATACTTCATACAAATATTATTACTTTGAGCTTCATGTCCACCGGAGTGAGAAAACCAGGCCTGACAGAGGACGCTGATCCTTCGGTGTTTTGGAAAGAAAGCCAGAGCGGATTTCCAAACCTAGCTGCACTCGCCTGCAAATATCTGGCCATACCTGCATCCCCTGCACCTGTTGAGAGGATCTTTAGTCTTGCGGGAGAGATATTCCGACAAGAAAGACGTCGTCTCAGTGATAAAACTTCTGACGATTAGACGCAACAAGGTTACCCTATAAATTAACAACTGTAATAAATGATTATTGAATTCACCACAATTTTGTGTCATTTGTTCATTTTCAAATAAAAAGAATATTACAAATGATTCAAAATGGATGGAATTTGTGTTTAATTTTAGTGTTTGTAAAGTATTTTTAGTATTTCAGCCAAAACCTTTGTTAAATGTGACAAATTTCTCTGAATTGCAATGAATTTAATTCCACTTCCTGTAACTCCAATTTAACATCCTGTAAGGTGGAGCCAATTCAATTCAAATGAATAGAACTGAAATTCCAAAATTCGGAACTTTGCACAAGCCTGGAGTCTAGTGAGAAAAAAAAGTGTTGATTAAATAATTACTTCAACAAAAAAACAAAAGGGGGAAATATAAAATAAATAAAAAAAAACCTGCTAATGTTTTTGCGCTAAATCTTGACATCGTAATCAGTGTTATCGTCCATCCCAACGCACTGAATGTAATGCTATACGTTTAGCATATTTTACTTATAGTACATGATCTGTAACCTCAACCACACAAAACACGTCAACAGACAAATCCTTGCATTAACAAAAATATAATAATAAAAAAAACATAGTAATTACTCATGAAAGGACTATAGAGAGCCTAAAGCGGCGTTCACACACGAAGCGACAAGCGAACTGATTCTCTTCTCTCGCCAGGTGAAGCGGCGAATCACTTTACCACTCAGCTCTTGTTGCCTAGGTAACACCCTCGCATGTTTTCCCGCTTAAATATCTTTAAGTAAGCGGCATCAAGTGAGTTCCCTACAGCAGGTCCGTGAGAACTTTTATTATTATCTTAATATTTGAGTTTATTTTAACTCATATTATTATTATTATTATATATTTGTTATTATGATCAAATGGAAAGTATAGAAAGGAGCCTTCTGTGCTTAAACGCACATAAATATAGAGTAAGTCTGTTGGGCTTTTTACACCCGAGCCAACAGGTTCATCAGGCCGGAGCTTTAGCCTGGTTTTCGAAGCCTGCAGCGACTAGAAGTTCAACACCTCCCGGATGGAAGTCTAGCCTATCGCAGGTTACCTTACCTGGGACATTCACACTGCTGGGTGGACAGAAACACACTTTTGGTTAAGACCCCTTTGCCCAGGGGTCTTAGCAAGGTGGGGTCTATAATGGGGATTCAAACCCACAACCTCCCGATCATGAGCCCAGCACCCTAAACCCCACACCACCGGCCCCACATATAAATATATATATTCAAAGCAAATGCCGAGCGTTTCAGAAACATGCACCCAAGCACGGCGTATCCGCTTATTATCCTTGTAAAGTCTGTATGAAGTCATAAAGCACAGGATATTTACACACGGCAGTAACGAGCTGCTCTTCCATGTCGACGTGGGCACGTTAATCAAACTCGTGTTCTTCGTTTCCCTACGCAAAGTTTTTGGTAAACCCATTCTTAGATGGCATCTGTCAATCAATGGTATCTTTAAGCTCTGATTGGTAATCGCTTGAATTGTGCCACGTAAAAGCGCAGCCAAGTTGACCTCCTCAGCCACAAAGTTTGCGTCACTTGAAAAAATTCCCCCCGGCGATTTGTGTGAACGCGGCTTAAGCCCCGCCCCTCCACATCATGGAACCTGCTTTCAGACAAAATACGTACTGTATTCAAATCATTTGATAAATATTTTACTGATGGTTGAATTTTGCCATAAACTGCATACTTTTTTTTGCCAATTTAAAAGAATTTTGCAAGTCAGGAAAGTCTCAGCTAAAGTACCATGATGTGGAAGAAGAGGGTGGGACTGAGGCTCTCGATGATCCCCACTCAGAAATCATAGACACATTTTAGTTGTGTGCATGACAAGCTAAAAGACAAGAACTAAGACTGGGCCAGTTGAAACTAATGTGAATTCATATAAATCTGGTGTTCCTAATGCTCTGTGTTTACACAAAACCTTGTTTCCACTTAAAAACTGCTCAGTTAGGCGATCAATCACACGTGTACAGCGCTGGACACAAGCGTAACTCACCACCAAGATATAATAGATTTTATAACACACACACACACAAAAATCCCAGACGCAATAATGATGCCAAATGAAAAAGTCCACAAATGAATTGAGAATGCATTTACAAGAGAGAGCTATTAAATAAATCATTTCACACTGAGAGGAAAAAAGAAAAGTTCTCTCACTCCGACCGACCTGTTCGAATCCTCCTGTGATTTCTCAAACAGACAGTAACAATCAACTCAGAGCTCCTAAATATTATTTGTGGACCAAAATGTAATGAACATCTCTTTTTGAAATCATTCACACAGACCTACTCACTCTCTCTCACACACACACTCGCTCTCTAACTCTCTCTCATATACACACGCTCTCACTCGCTCACTCTCTCTCTCACACACATACACACGCTCTCACTCTCTAACTCTCTCTCTCACACACACTCTCGCTCTCTAACTCTCTCCCTTTCTTATACACACACGCTCTCACTCGCTCACACACACACACACACACGCTCTCACTCTCTAACTCTCTCTCTCACACACATACACACACACTCTCGCTCTCTAACTCTCTCTCTCATATACACACGCTCTCACTCGCTCACTCTCTCTCACACACACACTCTCGCTCTCTAACTCTCTCCCTCTCTTATACACACACGCTCTCACTCTCACACACACGCTTTCATT
>JAQMYF010000017.1:5811449-5861534 GCA_030014195.1 Neosilurus mollespiculum
AGTGTAATTCCAGCATCTGGTGTGATGAAGATCTGCTGGAGTGGATAAAATGTGGCTGGATGAAAATGTGGCTTTGTGTCACTTCACTAAGGCGAAATCAGTCAGGTGTGTAAATGGAGTGTGTTTGCTGCTTCGTTGCTCCACAGAGGGAGGAGACAGATCCTCACACGGAGCGATGTGAAGCCTGGCTGACGGAGGCACCTCGTAACACAGACCCCGTTACCGAGATCTACAGCTTTTCTGATCCATTTTCTTCTGGATCGGCTTCATTTGTGTTAAACTTTATTTTGCTTTAGAAACAATTTTTTCGTAAGTGTCCTCAATGCCATCCATTCGACAGTCACACAAATGACAAAACAGAGACAGGTTTACAGGCTTGTGCTTTAATCAGTACTGAAGAAAAAGAAAAGAAAAAACTCCACACACAGACTTTAGCTGTAGAGCCACAGAATCCTGGCAAAGCCGAACAAAGTAAAATATTAATCCACATTAAAATGATAATCTGTGCATACTTTGATTCATATACGTATGCATTCCCTGATCTGTGCCATGAAGTGATCATTAAAAATATTCACCCAAAGGAAGAAGAAGAAGAAGAAAAAAAAGATTAATAAAACACTGACTGCTATTAAAATATCTGCCTTCAGGATGTAATTTATGATGAACAGTCCGTGGTTTGCTGTTAGGCATCATTTTATTTTAAACCCACATGCAGAGTAAAGCGAAAGGACAAAAGGACACAATTCAGGCTCAGTTCAAGTCCTGTGAACTGGCGTCCCCTCGGAGACACTGAAAAAATCTACTCCTCCATAACAGAGACATTTTTCAGCTTTTATAGTTTCTTTTTAGTCAAAATATCAAGGTGTGCCTGCGATAGTGAACAGCATTATGAAACCTGTGCCAAAAAACACGACATCAGTGAGAATAAATAAAGCTTGAGGAACTCCATCGCTAGTTAATATGTACGCATTAAAATATGTTTTTATTCCTTTAGTACTCCAGCAATTTAGAAACATTCATGTATTTAATGTGCTGATCCGCTTAATCCTATTATGGTCGTGGAGAGGCTGAGGCCTATTACGGCAAAGTCTGGGTGAAGGCGGGGGTGCACGCTTAACAGCTCGACAATCCATCGCAGGACCAACAAGCACACACAACTATTTAGACTCGCACTCTCACCAAACATAACATGAGGGAGGAAACCAGAGGACCTGGAGGATTACTAGGGTTGCAGGGAGGCTAGAGCCTATCTCAGCCAACTCTGGGTGAAGGCGGGTTTCTCCCTGAACAACTCGCCAGTTCATCGCAGGAGCAACACACAGAAAACCATTCACACTTTCACTCACTCCTAACATGACATGTGGAGTAAACCGAAGTAAACATACACAAGCCCCCCAATCCCTCCCAAAAAATATGCCCTTTCCAAGCCTGGGACTTAAGCCGGGATTTCTGCAAGGTGGAGGTGCTAACTACTGCACCACCGGGCTGAAGCTATTCTTTTCACACTCTTGAAATCCATTGGACAAACCGGCGATCTATTAAAGGTCTAATACAGTACAGTGATACAGACAGCCATACACACCCACATTCACACCCGTGCGAGATTTCGAGTAGCCGGTTGACCTAATGTGCATGTCTTTGGACTGTGCGAAAGAGGAAACCGGAGTACGCAGAGGAAACCCTGTGGACCATGTGGAGAACATGCACATTCTGAGCAGGAAGGGCCGGGAGAATCTTGAGCTTCGATCCAGAACCTTCTTGCTGCACGGGGACAGTGCTCACCACCGCACCACTGTGCCACCTGAATCTTCAAATTAATAAAACAAAACAAACAAAAATCTTATTGCAAAGAAGGCAAAAGATTTTCCCACCATATTTCGAACCTGACCGAGAGCTGACACTGATTCTGAGATTCTTTTCATAAAGGCTAACAAACAGAGTGGAGAACTCAACAGCACTGTGGTGGATAATAAACAATATATTCTTCTCGTTTGTATGAGGCAAAGGGGCACACAGGGGGCACGTGGTTGCTTACACCCCTCCCTGGTTGGTGGTCGTGTGTGATGGTGAGGCAATGCTTGAAGGGTGGGAATTGGATTCGACTAAAGTACACACACGTTCACACCTAGGGGCAATTTGGAACAGCTAATTAGCCTAATGTGCATGTCTTTGGTCTGTGGGAGGAAACTGGAGTACCCGGAGGAAACCCACGCAAGCACGGGAAGAACATACAAACTTCACACACAAGCTGAGCACGGAACTCGAACCCAGGACCTTCAAGAAATTAAAATCCTACACTTAACATGTCTGGGCAAACCAAAAAAAAAAAAAAAAAAAAAATCTTGAAACATAAAAAATAAATTCTATTTCTGTAGCTGAAAGATGAGTCTTCTCGTTCTTTTGGTGCTTCGTTTGGTTCTATTCTATGAATATGCTCTTTCTCGCGCTCGGTAAAGCATGACCTATGACGAGGAGTGTTTTGCCCAACCTATTAAAGGGTTCAAATATGGCTGAAGGGGATTAGTTTCTCTAGTGTCTGTGAGGGAGAGAACACGGTACAGTAATGTCAGCGTCCCTCAGAACAGCCTCTGCTGCATTTCCTGCACCAATGACAGGCGGTCACACATGGGAAAAATGATTGGGTGCAAGACCCCATTACCCCTGCAGGAAGATTGTGTGTGTGTGTGTGTGTGTGTGTGTGGAGGAGGTGGAGGAGATCTCAATTGTGTGTGCATATACACACACTCACACACACACACACACACACACACACACACACTCGCATCTGTGCTTACGTGCAGTAAATGAGCGGTGTGCACCCATCCGGAGCGAAGCTAATGGAAAAGCAAAGAGCATCATTACCTCAGATGATGTGCTCTTCGATACGTTTCACCTCCACCAGAGTCTGTGGAAAATACGGACAGGACATTGTACTGTCTCAGCACTGGAGTTTAGACTTTTATTCTACCAAAAACACACTTTTGATTGATGTTTTTTTTCTTCTCCTCATATTTGCTAAGCGTTCAATGCAATGACATCAAGCTATAAGCAGCAAGGACAGGATTCCAACAAAAGCTCATTTGGACGCAGTTTCAAAAAGATCCAATTGCATTTCTGCTATCAGTCACATGCAGACATGAGTTCAAAGCTTTGGCGAGTTAAACTGCCGCATTACCTTTAACAACCCAAACCCAGTCAGAACTTCACAGTCATGCCCCCTTTTAATATTCATCGCAGCAGTGTGTGTTTCACCTGAGGATACACAGTTCTAGTTTAGGTACTGGAAACACATCCACTTACGCTTATGATCACAGTACATGAAAGACCTGACGAAAGGGGGGGAGAAAAAAGCACAGACGGCGTCATCGCTCCTCCCTCTTTCCTGCTCTCATCGCTTCTGACAGCCGAGTGTAAATCCTGAGCCGCGATCCCTGAGACTGATCTGGATTTCAGACATAGTCCTGCAGGCTGTAGAGGGCCTTGGTGTCCTGAGGTCGCTTGCGAGATGGGGAGTAGTACTGCTGCTGTTCCAGCTGGAGTTTCTCCTGCACTGGCTTCTCTTTGTGTTCCAGCTCCGGCTCCGGCGGCTCCGTCTGGCTCTGCTGTTCTCTACTCTCCTTCTTCTGCTGCTCTTGCCTTATTAGCTTGTCAGGGTTGGATAACCTGCAATTTGTGGCACCGTCCCTTTTTCTGGGGCATGACAGACAAAAAATGACGCCTCCAGCTAAGAAAAACCCCGCCGATACAAATGCTACGTAAACGGCTCCTCCTGGCTCGTACTTTCCACTCTGGGGTACTTTAGAGTCCATAAAGGTAGTGATGACCTCATTGGTAAACCAGGAGGCAGGCACAAGGCACAGGAAGCCTGCAAGGACAAAACATGTTCCCGCAGCAATCGCAGTTTGTACCTTCGAGCTTTGACTTCCACCCCAGTGAGTGCATTTAAGCCCCAAGGCTGCCAGCCAGAGCCCGAGTGTCGCCAGAAGGCAGGAAAGGACCATGGTGGTACGGGCAGTCTGAAGGTAAGCCGGCAGCGCCAGTACGGAGTACTTCAGTGTGCAGCTGAAGATGCCCGTGCTATACCAGGTACAGTCCATCCAAAGGCCCTGCATCTGTGAGATTGCCGTCATGATGTTGGAGCCCATGGAAATGCTCACTTTCCAGTTGGGCAGCAAGGTGGCCATGGTGGCACCCAGAACCCCAAGCAGCGCCAGGATGAAGGCGAAGATCTGCATAGTGGACGAGGGCATGATGCCGTTGGCGTCGTTCTCCTTTTCTTTCTATCTTTTTCCTTCACCTTGCGGCGCCGGCCCCCGTCCTCGCTCTGCGTCTCCCTATCACCACTGCTCAGGCCAGATAATTTCCTCAGCACGGGCTCCAGCGGGCTGCGATAAAGAGCGAAATGAGAATTGAACTGAGCAAGCAAGCGTGACGTCCTGACAGATGAGGCGCATGGGGCTGGTGCCTAGGATGGGAGACTGTATTTTTTATTTTTTTGCTCTCATTCCCTCCCTCCTTCCCTTTCGTTTTTTAGGACATTAACAGCCTGCGTTTTAACTCTGAATTTCAGTGTCATGGAAGTAACATTTTGCATTTTGGGAGGCTAATTATTCTTTCGGCTTGTCCTACTGCGGAGTAGCCCCTCTGGCAAAGAGCGATGAGGGGGGGCTACGACAATCTTCTTGTCAAAAAAAATGGCAGGTAAAATACTAGCATGGAAAAAAATCAGGTCTATTATTTGCACAAGCATCCGCGTTTTGTCAGAGTTAATTGATTTTGCTCTTATCTCTACCAACCAGCATGAAAAAGCAAAATCGCCCATTTCCTTTGTTCATTTTGCTATTGTGGTTGGTGTAATTCGTAGATAAGGACATGCAGTGCTGATAAAGCGAATCATACATCAGTCAAGTCCTATAAACTACAGTCTTAATACTTACCTTCTTGATTAGGGTTCGTAGTGCGGTATGGGCTCTTCATGGCATCTCGGAAAGATTTAACCTTAAAAAATGGAAGGAAACAAAACAAAAAATAAATAAATATGAGTCAAAATATCAGCTTAGAGCCTTACTTTGTCTTGTAAATATAATTATCCGTCCTGTTAATGAATAAACAGATTCTCCAGTCTTGTCCTTGGTGTGGCAGAGGCAGAGCTCGATATGGAACTGACAGCAATCTGAGTGCGCTAACCCTAAACACCGTACAACCGCTTCCTCACCTGAAGGTCATTCAGTCGAAAACACCAACATAATCAACTTCGGTTAAAAAGCAAGAAACACCCGAAAGGAACTACACCAAGAACGCTTCTACCCTCTAAAGTTCTTTTTTCTTTTTCTTTAAAGACGTGAAAGAGATGATAGATTGTGGGATGGAAAGAACACGAATGCATGCTTTGGTGAGAAGGTTGTGATTGTTCATGCTGCTGTAAACCTATAATTTAAAATAATCCACAGTAAACATCTATATCGCTAATTACTGCAGTGAATGCCGACCTCCCACATGACCACCTGCATAGAGACACAAGAGTGGAGGAGGTAATCGTACAAAATGACTGTCTCTCTGTCGCCCCACCTCTTCTCCTAAACCTTCTGCTGAATAAAAATACCATTTACACACTCCTCTGATCTGGACAATGTAGACAGTATAAGCCTTAACCTTGTGATGTCCTGCTGTGTACACTCAGATCCAGCTACATAGCTGGTGATGGCAATAATTCAGGTTCAGTTTGAAAATTAAAAATTGGGCATCATAGAATTGTTCATCAGGTCATCCAGTATAATCCTGCAAAGTTTTGTGCGATTCCAGTCAGTAATGATGGAGGAGTCAGACTTTGAAATTTCATGATTGTGACATCATCAATCTGCATCTGGGTTGACAACAGGAAAACCTGACCCCGCAGAATTGTTGCCATTGTTGCGTACGATAATGTTGCCTAATTTTGTTCGATTTTGTCCATGCATCATAGAGCACTTGGACTTTAAATTTTTTTCAGTTATGACCTCATAATTCTTTTCCAAAACTGGGCTAGGAATTCAAGCTATGGTCCACCAGAACAAGTGTGCCAAGTTTCATATGGTTCTGCTTGCTATAATGGAGGACTAGATCTTTTAGAGCCAACTGTCCACAACAACAACAACAACTAGGTGACAGAGTTTTACACTGGATACCTCTGGTGTAAAAAAAAAAAAAGTTTTGAAATTGTGTGTCCTATAAAACCTTTAATAATAATAATGTTTCATTTAATTTTGAATAAAATTGTAATATTTTAATGATTCTACTCAGAATCTTTTATGTATGGAACACCCTCAAGTGTAAAACGTATTCTGAATCGATTCCGTTCTATGCCTTTAAATTATTTCAGCGTTGTTGAATTTCTAAACCTTTCAAAAATCATAATTTATATAAAAATTTTCTGTACCAGTTTTTTTAGTAAATCAATCTACAATGGGGCTGTAAACATTTTAAAATCTCCCAAAAGGTTCTGTACCAGTACTAAAGATCTGCTTTAAGTCTAGGTTATAATGAAATCTAAGCTAATTTGTTATATTTGGCACTGTTGAATAAATTCACTTTTTTTTAGTTGGATTTTTTTTCTTGAGTTGGATCTCCTTCCACTTAAGTGTGTTTTTCACACGAGAGGTGTATGAAATGTTATGATCAGTCATGATTGTGCATTTTGTTTCTGTAATTTAAGTCTGCACCTTAATAAATACATAAAAATATGTGATTTATCGTCTTTTTTCTTTTTTAAAACGTGAAATAAAATAACATTCAGGATCCTCCAAGTTCTCATAGCCACCAGTATGAACGCATCAGTGGAGATTTGTATTGAAATGCTGGTTGTGGGGGTCCAATACTTCGGGAACCACAGCTCGCCATATGTTACTTCTGTGTTGGATGTATAATAAATATATTTTTTCTAAATGTAAAGCTAATTAGAGGAATTTTTAAAGTCTTATCTCAATTATCTCCAATTCATCATCATCTCATCTCACCTTATCTCATTTTACAAACCACTTTATCCTTCATTAGGGTCACAGGGAGGCTGGAGTCCATCCCAGTCGACTTCGGGTGAAGGCAGGGTACATCAAAAACAACTCCCCATACTATCACAGAGCCAACACACACACACACACACACACACACACAGTTACACCCAGGGGCAATTGGGAATATTCAATTATCCTAATGTGCATGTCTTTAACTGTGGGAGGAAACAACCCCCTGGAGGAAACCCACGGAAGCATGGGGAGAGCATGCAAACGCCACGCAGAAACCCCCTTGTCGGGAATGAGACACGAACCTATGACCTTCTTGCTGTGAAGCAAAAGTGCTAACTATTCCACCACTGTATCACTCTTACTACCAACAACCTTATATTAGCTAAACTGGCTGTATTTTATTTATTAATGTATTTTTAATGATCGCAATGTTACATTTTCTAGTGTTCGGTAAATTTGAGCACACACATTTTTTTTTAATTCTATATAACAAGGTGCACATATAGAAATCAGAGACCCTGCTCAGAGTGAACGCATTGCAACTAGCCACGTATCTTGCGAGGACTTCGCTCTAACGAGCCTATCCTGTTTGAACTGCATGCGGCGCTTCCTCTGAACTGAACAATCTGGTGTTTTACCCCAGTGACACCGTGTATAAAAAGTCTTGAGAATCATTAAATAAAGGAAGAGATTGTTGACTATGAGCCCGTGTGCAGTGTTCTTATTTCGCGCACAGGATCCTGTAGTAAGATAATGTTAGAGCAGAGATGGGGCAATCTGAAATCAAGCATGCTGGCTTTTCTTTGTCTGAACTGAAATTTTCTCTTTAATATCCAGTGAACATGAAATCAAAAAGGGAAAACCTAATGATTAGCATGAATATAATGCTGACAGGTGGTTTTAAAGCCTTTCCAGGTAGTTTTAAAGTTATTTTCATAAATGTTTACAGCTAATAATAGCTACATGGCGTAAAAAGCAAGTTTGACGATGCATCAGAAAATCTTATCAACCATGAAACCAGAAATACTAAAAACGAACAAACAAACAAACAATCCCCTTGAAGAATCATGTATTCTAAAACCCAGTCCGTCTCTGTACCACTCCTCAGAAACTGTGAAAAACCTTGAACAGAGTAAGTGCATACAGAAAACTCTTTAGGCCCGTCTTCCTGATATTACTCATTTCCCCTGCTAGAATTTAGCGCTCTGTGAGCTACATTCTTTACAAGCCACTTGAGTAAAGGTCATCACAATATTTAATCAGTAAATATTCTCTACAGGAGTAGCAGAAATGGCACAGTCTTCTCCCGACCTTGCAAAAAATAGTACATAGTGGGAACAGAGCATTAAAAGGTGCCTATGGGTAATTTTCTTTCTTTCTTTCTTTCTTTCTTTTTTGTACATGATTTGAACACAGGGATGAGCTCCTCTGAATGGAAAAAAAAAAAACCCAAAAAAACCTTTAAACATTGTAGATTTAATGTTTTTCTATTTCCACTCAGAAATGCCCATCTCAGGCCATTTTGCCTCTCAGTATGAAAAGGCGCAGAGGCACAGGCCTGGGTTGGTGTGTTTGTCACATATAAAGCCCGGGACTGTTTAGGGAGCGTGGGAATAAGAGACTGGAACCATCGTGTTTCTCATGGTGCGTTTTCTCATAGCTTTCTTTCTCCTACATTGATTCCAGCTCTTTCTGCCTCTACATGATGTTTCTCGAATCCTGCGTTCTTGTTATGTAATCTCCAGTGCTATCAAATGCGTGCCAAGACATTCATGCTTTTTAAAGTTCCTTTATTTAGTATATTATTTATCCAGGTTATTCAGCCATGCGCAGTATTATTGGAGATGTTATGTTCTATGAGAACGTCTATGAGAATTCAAGAATACCCTGAGAGTATCATTATAAGTCTCAGATTAAATAATATCCGAACTGATCCATTCTGTATTGGCCTTGGCTTCTTCTTTTATAAAAGCTGCTATTGTACAAAGAGAGAAGGTATGACTTTAATTACACCCTCAGATCATCCACAGGTTATTAATTCTGCTTTGGTTCAGCAAACCAAGCACATAGCAATTGTGTTAAACTGGTAACAGATTACATTAAGTGATGATTCTTAATGTTAGTTCTTTATAAATTACCCAATATTAGTATTTAAATGATTAGTAATGTGTGAAAAATTCAGTCAAAGAAACATTTATTAAACCATGACTTAATATGCACTTGGTAATAAGCAAAAACTGAGTGAGGCAGGGCGGAGCAGTGGTGTAGTGGTTAGCTTGTCTGCCTCACAGCAGGAAGGTCCTAGTTTCAAGTCCCTGTGTGGAGTTTGCGTGTTGTCCCCACGATTGCATGGGTTTCCTCCAGGTGCTCTGGTTTCCTCCCGAAGTTCAAAAACATGCACATTAGGCTAAGTGACTTTTCTAATTTGCCCCTAGATGTGAATGTGAATAGTTGTATGTTTGCTATTCTGCGATGGTCTAGTGAGCTGTTCAGAGTTTACTCTGCCTTTACCCAGAGTCAGCTGAGATAAGCTCCATCCTCCGCATGACCCTGATAGGAGGAAGCGGTTCGGCAAATTAATAACAATGATGAATGAGGCAGAATATGATATATAATAATTGTCTATATCATATGAAAGCTGAATTAATATTATATATTATAAATATTAAATATATACTGTATATATATATATATAAATATCTGAGATAGTCATGTTACTATATGGTGCCAATCATGCAATAATTACTTTCTGTGTCTATGATGTAATAATTGGTCTTCTATAAATGCCAAAAATCGTTTGATGGCTTTCTATCCATCAGAAACAAGAAAGTATTTTGAATTAATAATAATAATAATAATAATAATAATAATAACAATAATAATAATTAATCCTCCCACAGTCCAAAAACATGGACAGTAGGCTAATTGGCTGTTCCAAATCACCCCTAGGAGTGAGTGTGAATGGTTGTGTGATTGTTGGCCCTGCGATGGCCTGGCGAGCTGTCCAGGGTGTACCCCGCCCTCGCCCAGAGTCGGCTGAAATGGGCCCCAGCCTCCCCGCGACCCTAATTAGGATTAAGCGGTTCCGAAAATGAATGAATGAATATTAATTAATTAATTAATTTTCTGAACTGCTTAATTCTACCAGGTTCTTTATGAATATAAAAATATAATAAATTATATATTTTTATTTAATTATATATATTAACCTTAAATACCCTAAAGGGTAAATCAGTATACCTTTACAGTTTTCTCATCATAAAACCGACAGACATTTACAGGGGAAAAAACATTGAAAACATCGCATTACCTTTCAGTTACACCTGTTCAGAAAACATCAGACACCTGGGTAACCAGTACATTAAGTGCTTCAATTCACTTTAACAAATAAGCTGATTCTGTCAACAACAACAACAACAACAACGGTATGTATTGTATTGATGCGAAAAAAGCAAGATGTTAGTTTGTGAACGTTTGCTAATTTGACAAACTAGCTTGGTTACGTACAGGTTACAGGTCTTGGTACAAACAAAATACTATCCTGGAAAAGTTGATTATTTATTCAATTGTTTTATTGTTTTAATTCAGCTGTACAAAAAGTGCCACTTTTGTAATCAGCATAAACATACAAGAAGAGGCGAAGTTAGGTCGTGTATGTATTAGCAAAAATAGCAACAAGTTAGTTTAGTTAGTAAAAAAAAGTTTCATGCAAACTTTTCATGTACGATTCTCACATAAACCTACCCTATCACACCTGTGATTTGCATTATCACACTGTAATCTGGAACATAATTTTCCTAGCGAAGTTGATTAACGTACTCAGCTCAGCTCACACAGTGGACGGCACTTAACATTATAACGATAATCATGACCCAATCATTACAAAATTAACAATTTTACTTCAAATTATAAGAAAGTAGGGTGGTCTAAAGAAAACCCGTCTGTACAGCAGTAGTGGCTTTGGTAGGATTAACTATCAGTCTAATATATATTTGCGTGTATCTGCCAAATGAGAGACATCATTTTTGTTGCATTTAGTTATTTGGAACATGGATATACTTGTGCACATACACAACACATATACTTGTGTTGGTCTTGGAAAACCCTTTAAACATTTGATCCAGTTTGGATCGGGACTTTCTGCCAATCACATATTACGACACCTTAAAGAATATTAAATAATTTCACTGATTTTGTAACCTTACCGATTTGTGTTCCTGCATGTTTCTTAATGAGCCAATTCAATAAACAGTTGTAAGTTAGTCCGTCTACAGCTGCCTAAAACATTATTCTTTAGCTGTTTATCTCAGGCTATAATGACGCTGTTGGAGAGCTACTCTTAGGAACAGGAGACGTAGGCAGGATGCATGTGCAGCAGGTAAAAGACAAAAAAAGAGGGGGTGTACTCAAAGGGTCGGCAAAGTTTCAAGAGATTGGCAAACATATCCTAAACAAATCTGAAATGCACCTACACAAAATAAAACACAGTAAACAGCGCCAGGTCAAAAAACACTCAGAGATCAGAAACAAAAGAACCTAAAAGCTTTACTTTTACTTAAGTAAAAGCTTTACCAATAATTCACAAAGTCTTTGAATCCAAACAGTTCTTAAATACCTCATTTGTAATTAGTGGAGATATGGGACAGCTGCTACAGATACCCAAACAAGGTGCACCATGGGAACTGAAGTTTCTTATTGTAGTCTGGTACAAATCTATCTGTGAAGCAAGGCACAGTGCCGATGATCTTGTGCGGTGCTCAGCTAAAGGGAGGGATACATAACAGTTGCAGGACATTTCTCACTCATTTGCTGAACCACTTAATCCTAGTAGCATCACGGGGACATCTCTTCCGACATCGGACGCAAGCAGGGCACACCAGACCATCTCAGGGCCAACACATGAAACCATTCACACTCACACCAGGGGCAATTTGGAAGAGCTAATTAGACTAGTGTGCATGATTTAAGATTATGGGAGGAAACTGGAGTACCCGGAGGAAACCCACACAAACAAGGAGAGAACATACAAATTCCACACAGGAACGCCCGAGCCCGGGACTCGAACCAAGGACATTCTTGCTGTGGGACGGACATGCTAACCACTACACCACTGTGCCACCCACAGTTACATGCATTCATTCTTTAATTTTCTTGCGGGGAGCCCGGCGCCCATCACAGCCAATTCTGGGCAAGGGCACAAAACACCCTGGACATCTCGCCAGGCAATCGCAGCCCACAGTTACATGTGATAATGAAAAGGACATAAGTTTAATCAAGTCAGTTTCACATTATTCATTCATCCGCTTAATCCTAATTAGGGCTGCGGGGAGGCTGGCGCCCATCTCAGCTGACTCTGGGTGAGGGCGAGTACAACCTGGACAGCTCGCCAGGCCATCGCGGGGCAGAAACATGCTGACGGCAATGCAGCCTCAGAACTCTTTTCAGAAAGCAAGTAATGGTTCTTTCACCACAGACAGTGAGAGACATGGCTGGCTTTTGATAACTCAGTTAGCTGCACTCGGGGAGACAGCAGTGACAACCTTCGACCTTCGGCTAAGTTTAGTTCACATTAGATAAATAAAATATAAATAAATGTCAATTTTGTTGCAAATAGAATTAAATTTGAAAATCTCTTTTATCACAGTAGGGTGTAATCGCGCTTAAAAATAGTGGAACTTGACTAATACTAAAACTGATGTTTGTAATTTTCAGAAACATGTAAAGTTTTAATTTATAAATTATAAAATTAACAACTCCACCATGGGAAGGGTTTTCCAATGCTGCCACACGTACTGTAACCGATGTCTACTTCTGCAGAAAATAGATAAACATACACTATTATTACCACCACCACCACCACCACCACCACTACTACTACTACTACTACTTATTATTATTATTATTAATATTATTATTATTGTTATTAATATTAATATTATTATACATCTCTCTCTCTCTCTCTCTCTCTCTCTCTCTCTCTATATATATATATATATATATATATATATATCTGAGAGAGACAGATGTATTATAATAATAATAATAATAATAATAATAATAATAATAAGTAGTAGTAGTATATAAATACTCTGACTAGTAGATTTCTTTCTTTCTTATTAAGACCTTACTAAGAGACAGAGTAGTGAAAGTGCACAAACCTAGACGCACCACTCCAGCTTCCACAGCAAGGAAGTTTCCTGAAAGTCTGTTCATCAATGAGGTGTGTGTCAAATCTTCAACATTCAGCTAGACTGTGTCCAAAGGATGCGGAGAATACAATTAAAGCTACAAAATCAGAGACTTGAGACGCCCAAGCTTCAGCTTGGTGTGTGTGTATGTGTGTGTCTCAAGTAAGAGACCTGAGCACAGAGTTGATCTTTATTTTCCCTCTCTCACACACTCATCAGTGTTCAGAGCGCCCCTTCCTGTAGACGAGAGGGAGTGTGTGTCAGGACTGGAGCCTCACACACTGTTTGTGTGTGAGTGAAGTGGGCCGGACTTGCACTCCTCCACAAAGGTGTTACTGTGGCAACGCTGGCTTCCCATCACACATCACATTCAGTGTTTTATTCTGTCTTGAATTTCTCTAGTGAGCTCTCCATGCCTCTCTTTTCTTTATTTTTTTCAAATAAGCTTTAAAGATGTCTCAGTGCTTTCCTCACTGAGCCATGAGAAGGAAGGAGTGAGTGGGAGAGACAGAGAGAGAGAGAGCAGAGGATTTAGGTAAATGCTGTATTCTGAGAGAGATGAGAAAGGTTATTTATTCTAGTTGCAATATAGTGGTTAGCAGTCACGCCCTGTTTCCTCCAATTGAAAAGGTGACCATGATCATGTGGCACATAGAGGTGGTATGAAAGCTCCTCCCCCCACACACTCATGATTATCATCGCCCACTTAAGTCCTGAACAAAGCAAGTGCTCGAGAAAAGAGCTGTCATTATGACTCATTTGAGGGCTATTCTTTCTCTCTAAAAGGCACACGATCAGCATGAACCAGTGTGCTTCAGTCTCTTTTCATCCCCTTAAAATGGTTTAAAATTTAAATTCAGAATTATCGGCACCTTTCAAAAGAAAAGGCAATTAAATCTAAAAATGTTCTAGAAAAATTCACAGTTATTCACTGAGCCTGAGGAGAATACGGGCATATGCTGCACTGGAACATAAGAAAAGCAAACTAAAATTATTTTTTTCTTGTTTATTTTTGCATTTAAAATGCATGATGCTCCATTATGGTAATCTATTGAAACTCATTTAAAGTTTTAGTATATACTACATGGGAAGCTAAGAAAAGCAAACTAACACAAGAATGAAAATGTTCAGCACGCCACATTACAGCATCTTTTGAAACTTTTCATAAAGTGCTTCTTTACCTGGTAAAACAGGCAAAAACACCTTACTGTGTAGTTCTTTCCATAATTTTTCGGACGGCATTTTGTCGAATTTCCAAGATTTCGGAGTCAGTGACCGTGGTTAATACCGGAATTTTTTCCGGTACTTTATTCAGGAATTATCCTGAGTTTGCAATGAGAATAAAAACGAATTATTGAATGATGTGAAGTATGATATGAAGAATTAGTTGGCTGAGGGGTTGTTGTCTCCCGAGACGGAATAATTTTCCATATCAAACTCTACAACTGTTTTATTATTACTTCAAAATATTTTCAAAGACAGCCACGTTACTATGTTGTGCATGCCAGTCATGCAATATTCATTCAACATATCCCATGGCAGCAGTGCAATAATTCAGTTATCCCATGGCAAGAATGCAATATCAGAAATTATTTGATGGCTATCCACCAATTAGAAACGAGAAAATCTTTAGAACGAATAATAATGTCCATTATCCCAAGATAAAGAAATGATCTGTGCAGTATGTACGCTACTTAACATTACACTTAAAAAATGCTTAAACATTTCCACTCAAACCTTTGTCATCATCGTAGCAGAACCAGTTGGGTTTAAGCTTGTGGGCATTTCTTACAAATCCAAATTGCCAGGTCAAAATTGTAGACAGGAATCACTGAGTTGAACAGACCACCACGGGACCAACTACACACAACTATTCACACTCACACCTAGGAACAATTTGGAACAGCCCCTTGGGAGGAAACCAGAATATCTGGAGGAAACCCACTTAAGTACGGGGAGAACATGCAAACTCCACATAGAAGGCAGATGTGCTAACCACTACGTCACCGTGCCGCTCTACGCAAAACCGGTCACAACAAACTAGAACCAAATGATTTATGTGGAACACGAACAGGGACACATCTGAATGCAGTACGGGCAGCCATGTGGGTCAGAATGAGGATGGCTGTGGGTGCCTTTGTTTTGATGTTATAGCAAGCAAGCAAGCAAGCAAACAAACAAACAAACAAACAAACAAACAAATAAATAAACAGACAGACAGACAGACAGACAGACAGATAGATAGATAGATAGATAGATAAATAAATACAAGCAAATTAACAAATTTCAAGTCAAAGAGTGGAAGAAAAAAGTTTTTAATTAAATATTACAACATAAGCTACTCATTATTATTTACAAAAAGAGCTGTTCAGGTAGTGTATATCATAATTTACAAATAAATTACAAAAGACTACAAAAGACATTTTCAAAGGTACTTTAAATACAGTAAGTTCATATAAACCACAAAGACGTATTGCAATAAATTTAACTTAAGAAAATATTTTGTTTAAAGATATTTTTCTTGTTCAAGTTCGTTAAAAAAAAAAAAAAAAAAAATCAAATCAAGCTGTTCCTGAACTGAAGTGAGAAAAGCTTTTGTCAAAACGATGTACAAATATAAAACAACAATACCAAAAAAAAACAACAACAAAAAAACAGAGAGACACAAGTGTGGTCCAATATCAGTCCAGAAAGAGCACTAATCAGAGAAGGCAACATGTGACTGCAGAGTTCAGAACCAAAAGCAGTGGGTTCACACATTCGATCTTACAGTTGTACAGTCAGTCGGGTCTGAGAGTACCACCGAGAAAACCATGTCTTTCAGTTCAACATTTATTAAAGCTTACTGAATCTGAAATACAGTGATTTGGATTTTGGCTCTTGCGGAAGCTGAATCTGTTCCATCTGAAGCCACACCTCTGAATTCTTATGAAAACCCTTTAACATTTCAATTATAAAAGCAAACTGTATCTATTCATCGAGTTAAAGATACTGAGCTGCTGCTTTGAGTAGCTACGAGTCTGCTGGTCTGAAAACAACTTAATTTCTCCAGTGAACTCAAACTACTTTCTAGCTGGAGTGTTGGGATGGCCTGCGATGGCCTGGCGAGCTGTACCCCGCCCTCGCCCAGAGTCGGCTGTGATGGGCCCCAGCCACCCCGCGACCCTAATTCGGATTGAGCGATTTAGAAAATTAATGAATGAATGTTAGATAACTAAAGAAGGCAATAAATTATTTGAAGTGCATTCCGACAAATAGTCCAAAAGTTTGATTTGTTCAATCAATAATTAATAATTGTAACTGTTGCCAAAGTTTTGTGGTAGAAGATGAATAAAATACTTTGGTGCATGTCACTGTCGTAAACTAATCAACCTCAGCCACCCCCGCTCCCCCACCCTCCCCCACCCTGTAGCATGTCATGCTTTATTCCTTGTACCCTGACTCCTTTACTATAAGCTATTCTTTCTGGGGGTTTTTTTTGGTGAAATCATATGCTGTTAGATGTATACTAGTGCACATTTGGGCAAATTCTGTTTTAGAGATCTGCATCTTTTCCATACAACTGCTGAAATTAAAACATTTTAAAGACACACAGGACTTTGAAGGTGTCCATTCACTTACCAGGAATATTAAATAGACAATTTTAACTCCCGCCCATCAGGAGCTATAGGAATGGTTTCTGTCCTTCTGTCTGTCACACCTTAGCTTCCGGACATTTACTTGCCACGCGCTGAAGCTTGAGCTTTCAAACATGGTATGCTGGCTCACTACTATGAGTGCTAGGATGAGTTTGTGTGTGAGTAACCTTGACCTTGACTTTTCAAGGTCACAGAGGCAAAACTGTATATTAGGTTTCCAGACATTTTCTTGCTGTGTGCGATTATATTAGTAAACACTGACATCTTTTTTTATTTCTCTTGAAATCGTATGACTTCTTCTGTTTCTTAACGCTTGATCACGGACCTTTACACTTTCTACGAATCAGTGTTGCACTGCCAAGTTATCACACATATGCGAAATCATTCCTCTGGTCACACTAGACTCTGGCCTTGTTATTGTAAACAGACAAACAACTAAAACAAGCTGTAAAACAGGTGGATAACAGATACTAAGCCCCTGAGTTGGGGTAGTTTCACCAGGAAACCTTCAGCCAGAATAAAGTGATAATAGAAGATTAAACACACATGCTATTCATTAGTGGATAGGCACCTTTAAACTCAGTTATGACACATTAATTTAGAGTGTGGGAATGGCTGCTTTCTGGACCCCCATGACTGTGTCATAGAAACTGCCTTCACTGCCTGCAGAGTCCAGACTTTGTACACCGTAGTCCCTAACCAGCAGGGAGCTGACATCCATGTCAGAATTGTTCTCCATCATGGTCATGTGTCTGGACTTTCTGCCAGTGGCTTCTGGTGGTACTTCGTCCATAAAGCTCAGTCTCTGAAGCTGAGCTTCCAGTGAGCTGGTGAGGGAACCCAGCCTGGCACCCGAGTTTAGAGACTGACATGCAGTTTTGGGAATGCCAGGCTCTGAATGGGTGTCTCCGCCAAGCAGGCGGCCTTCTAATGGTGGAAGGGTTTTAGTCCAGGATCTACTTCTCACTGTAGCTTGGTGGCTCCTCCTAGGGAAAGTCAGATTGTCTCTGAAGTTCCTCTCAGCTGGAGTGCATCTTTTGGCGTTTTCTCTCAGCACAGAGCGGATGGCCTTCACCACATTCGCCTTGCTCTCTAGGCTACTGAACATAACAGAGATAAAAACATGTTGAGTTTAAGTGAACTGAATTATATGAAAAGAATAGAAATCGAAGTGCCAGTTTTCATTCTCCAACTCTGGGACTAGCTAACAAATTCAGCATAACTTTAGCAAAACATCTTCAGATGTTAGAGATCTAGTAGCAGTTGCTTAATTAGTTTTATGTGGGGGAGAACGGTAGCATAGTGGTTAGCACGTCTGCTGAAAGAATGTGCTGGGTTTCTTACAGAAAGAATGTGCTGGGTTGGAGTCCCAGGCTTGGCGAGGGCGTTTCCGTGTGGAGTTTGTATGTTCTCCCCCAAGCTTTTGTGGGTTTCCTCCAGGTACTCCAGTTTCCTCCCACAGTCAGAAAACATGCATGTTAGGCTAACTGGCTGTTCTAAATGACCAACTAGGTGTGTATGTGAGTGTGAATGGTTGTATGTGTTTGTATTTTGGTCCTATTATGGTCTGATGAGCTGTTCTGGGTGTACCCTGCTTTTGCCCAGTGTTGGCTGAGATAGACTCCAGCCTCCCTGCGACCCTAATAGGATTAAGCGGTTCAGCAAATGAGTGATGAGTAAGTGTTTTGTGTTGTCTTCTGATCATTTTTCACACTGTTTCTAGACCGTTCTACAATACTTCTGAAAGTCTTTTAACTTTAAGCAAACTGGAGATAAATTTAGTTCCCATAATTTCCAAAATTTTGGTTTAACTTGAAGCTTTTTATAATAAAAGTCCTAAAAGCATCGTGAATTGTAATCTGCAGTAATGATATATTATGTAATTTCACAGCTTAGCACTAAAATACTGTGGAGAAGCTGAATACATTGCTACGATTTTTGATAATGAGGAAGACAGGGTTATGGGTGACTTCCTGTTCTCTAAATGAACTGAAGTGATACAAACTGATAGTGTTGCCATTTCAGCACATGAAGCACCAAAGCTCATTATTACAGCCAATATATTGAGGTTAAACATCATTCATTCATTCATTCGCAACATCCAGTTACCCCAATGTGCATATCTCTGGACTGTGGGAGGAAACTGGAGTACCCAGAGGAACACTTTTAAACTTTAATGGACATACACTGCACTGAATCTTTGTCAGTTTTCGAGTTAAACTTACCTGCTGCAGAGTTGAAAAACTGTCTCTGGTCTTCCTTCTACCTCAGACTTGGTGTGGACTAATTCCCAAAGACAGGGGTTCTCAGATCCTGGTAGAAAGAAGGAAGGGTTTGCAAAATGTTTTGTATTGTATTTCCTTGTACTGTATTTTGCACCATACAAATACATACCCGCTGAGTTTCCAGGTCGGAGATGTAGGGATGTAGCTGGAATGAGCCAGCGGAATTTGAAAGGATCCAGATCTCCAGAGCGGGACGCCGTCTATATGAGCATTAGTATTAATGAACAGCGTGAACCAGTACTGTAGTACAAATATTATTATTATTATTATTATTATTATTGCTGTGTTATTATTATTCCTGCAGATTTTTCAAATTAGATATCTTGTAGGTGGGAACTGGTATCTGACTAGGTATAGTTTTGTATCAGGTGGGAACACTGGGCTGATTAGTTACAGTAGTGCTTTAGGGAGAAACTGGATATAGGATATTGAATATCGTGTCATTTTGGGTGGGGTCTGTGTATTGATGGGTCACAGTGAATTAAGAGTCAGGAAATTGGTTTGATTTGTTACAACTTTGGGGACTAACCGCAGTCCAATTAGCTAGCGAAGAAATAAAACTCTCTAGGAGGCATAAACAGGGGAAGTAGCGGGCTGCTAGGGCTGCACCTGGAGACTCTTAAAGTTAATAGGACAAAATAAAAGCAGCATGTCGTGTTACTTGGATGCGCCATGCATCGAACCCTCGGTCCTGATGTTTCTGGGGTCATAAAATTGGGTCTGATTAGTCATACTGGTGTTTTTGGGTAGACACTGCGATGTACATTACAACATATATTCCAAACAACATCTACTTTAAAAACAATTTACAGCATAAACAACATTAAAAGCAATAAACCCATATCCACACTCACCATCCTTCTCTTCAGCTTGATGCTCTCTCGATACACCAAAATCACAGCTCTTTTGAAGACTGCAGGGAAGAAAATTGGTTGTGTTATTACTGTAAGGGTTTCATGATCTGTACTTATCTACTGCTTTTAAACAGCAGGGAAGCATACACTCATCTACAGCCTGCTCTACTTTATAAAATACTAAAAATGGTGTGTGAAGAGGATTTTTCAGAGGATTTCTGTTTCCTACATGGATGTGAGGCATACTTACTGAAAATTGTAAGTTCTGGATCTTTCCTCATGCGGCCCAGAGAGGTCATTGGGTTCAGCCAGAGAGCAGAGCCATGGATGATGAACTCTCCCATCGAGATCTCTGTTACCTGAGCCACACACATTACAGATATTTCAGATACTTCCTTAGCTAAGCAGGCACGCTGTATGCAATCGCTATTCATAATCAATATTTCGTGCGGCATGGTGGCGTGGTGGTTAGCATGTCCACCTCACAGCAAGAAGGTCCCGGGTTTGAGTCCCGCGCTCTGTGTGGAGTTTGCATGTTCTCCTCGTGCTTGCGTGGGATTCCTCCATGTGCACCGGTTTCCTCCCACAGTCGAAAGACATGTGCATTAGGCTACTTGCCCCTAGGTGTTCCAAACTGCCCCGAGGTGTGGATGTGAGGGTGAATGGTTGTGTGTGTGTTAACCAAGTGATGGTCTGTCAAGCTGTTCAGGGTGTACCCTGTCTTCGCCCAGTGTTGGCTGAGATAGACTCCATCCTCCCTGTGACCCTAATAGGGTTGAGTGGTTTGGCATAAGAGTGAATGAGTAATCATTATTTCGCTTGTACAAACCTCCTTCTTGGTGCTGCCCTGTTCTGCCACCAGCTGATCAAACACTGTGCCGTAATCTTCATAGATCTTCTGCATCTCGTTGATGTGACTGGCCACCTTCTCCATAGCCCTCAATGCATCTGCAAGAATGAAGACATTTGGAAACATGGATATAAAGACCGGCTTTTATGTCCCTTGTCTTCTGCCGAGCCTATGAGAAAGTATGCGTGGTACCTATTAGATGGAGGTGCTCGTCACTCTCAGGGTCTGTAAGGGACGCAAGTTCTCTTAGAAGTAGTGGATATTTGAGGACCCTCTGCACAGGCTTGATGAGGTAGGATTCCAGCGTAGATGAGTGCTGCTTGGTGGGGTTCCTCTCCTCTAGGAACTCTTTAAACGCCCTGTCTGTCTTTGCTGCAGAGGAACAACAAGAAAACCAATGGAAATCTCTTTCACTGAGACTCATTATTCTCCTTCTTTATACTTATTTAAAACCGCACAGCACAGACAATGTTCTGAAATGATGCTTACCTCGTTCAAGAACTTTCTGGACTTTGATATGGTTAGCACAAAAGCCGCTGTAGAGCTTAAAATGGTCGGCGTAGTACAGAAAAGATCCGCCCAGAGAGGAAAGCAGTTTCTGAATTTTACAACATAGCACAGTAACGTATATTAAAAAAAAGAAAAACAAAAACATAAAAAAGTATGCTTGGGTGACTGATTAAGCTTTGTGCATTCAGTAACCTTGAGCTGCTCTGCAGGCTGGAGTGTCCCGGAGTCTGGAGATGTGCTGGTTTTCTCTTCTAGTGTCTGTAGAAACACCCTCTGAAAGTCCAGCATCTCTGGCAGGCTTCCAAACAGAGACTCCATCTAATAAAAAAAAAAAAAACAAGAGCTCTCAGAGAGCACAAGCCTCCGCCAAGCCTAGCAATCCCTTCGGTGAACTGAAATGTCAAATGTCATCTACAAAAATCTAATGGAGTCTTCCTTGAATAAATAAAGAAAAAAACACCTCTGGTTGGTAGGTAAGTAGGTAAGTAGGTAAGTAGGTAAGTAGGTAAGTAAGTAAGTAGGTAAGTAAGTAAGTAGGTAAGTAGGTAAGTAAGTAAGTAGGTAAGTAAGTAGGTAAGTAAGTAAGTAAGTAAGTAGGTAAGTAGGTAAGTAAGTAAGTAAGTAAGTAAGTAAATAAATAAATAAATAAATAACAGAAAGCACATAGCACCCTCTGCTGGCCTGCTGGAATATGACGCTTCCAAAAAAAATTGTTAAAGATTCCTTTAAAAACATTCTGGATACAGAATATAACGGAGTCTTCCTTGTCCAAAAGCCCCTCTGGTGGGAATTTCATAAGAATCCACACGTTATGTTTTGCACAATTTTCTAAATAACAAACACAAAAACCACAGCTGAAATCTAACGTCCTTTGCTGAGATAAAAAAGAACAAAAAGAATCCCTTCAAGATATTTTCTTTTTAGATATTTATCTTCTAAAGTGAACTAAAAGGGTTTAAGGGACTTAAATCTATCACAGGGCAGCATGTAAATACCCTTTTACACCTAGGGGCAAATATCTCAGCAAATCCACCTACTGGCCTGTTTTTGTAAGGTAGAAATAAAAGGTCTGCTCTTGCTCTGTAGCATCTCGTACCAATTTCATGGCTGTAGACAGTGTGTTAAAAACTACGAAAACTATGTGACGGCTTCCCACAATGATCATCAGAGTTTTTGGTGAATCAGGTGCCAGTGTGGGAAGAAGAGCACTGCAGGATGGCTGGTACTCACCTCTCCACGGCTGAGGAAAGTCTCTCGCTCTAAAGGTTTCAGATAGATCTCGAACAGACAGCCAAGGTCCTGATTAACACACACAGTGCAACAATGCAATAAAGATTTGATGACATCATTCCAACTGGGAAAAAAGTTTACAATGAGGAAATATTGTCTATTCTTAAAGTTGACTGGTCAGAAGGTTTGATGAGAAAACGACCTTCTATACCATTATGTGTTTCCAGCATTCCACACATTGGCGTGATGGTGCACATACGTCTAGATAAGACTCGAATCTTATAGACATCTCTCTAATTAGTGGCTTCATCTATAAATCTCCTAGACTGAACCACATGTAGACCTTCTCTTTCTACTACCAGACATATAAGCACAGAGAGAAACACAGGTCTCCTATAAGGACCTGGATCAGATAACGTACCTTCACATACGACTTCTCGGTATCCACAAGCTCCTGGATGACTTTGCGCAGTCTCTCCGTGATGGTCATGTGGCGTGGGCTGCCCCTTGCAGTGACACTCTCTGTGGAGTACGGGTTCCTGTAGCTCTCCAAGGTGAGGTTTTCATCCTCGGGGTAGGCCTGGTGCAGCGGGCTCGCTTGCTCCACGTTCTGTAACGGAAAAGGAGGAGATCAGACGATGGGAGTTATGAGGGTCAAAATCCTGATGGTTTTTATGAAATAATTTAACTGTTCAGTGGTGCCGAGAAATAGACATGATAGACACAAAATGGAACAGCCTCCTGTGTGTAAGAGCCACTGAGCTCTATTTATAAACCAGTGGTAAAAACGAGTAACATGCTATAGCTACATAGGCTAACAAACATAAGAGTTACAAGACTGTTTCTTTACATTTTTATTATTACTATAAAGAGATTACACAGGCGACATTTTTGAAGCAGCGGTTAGCATGTCCACATCACAGCAAGAAGGTCCTGGGTTCGAGTCCCAGGATCAGGCATTTCTGTGCATTTCTTGCTTTCTCTGGTTCCACTAAGGTCCAACAACATGCACATTAGGCTAATTGGCTGTTCCAAATTGCCCCTAGAGTGTGTGAATGTTTGCGCGTGTTGGCCCTGTGATGGCCTGGCGAGCTGTTCAGGGTGTACCCCGCCCTCGCCCAGAGTCAGCTGAGATAGGCGCCAGCCTCCTCGCCACTAATTAGGAATAAGCGGCTAAGAAAATGAATGAATGAATGAGTAAAAATAATAATAATAATAATGTTGATATTAATTGTAAGAAGAAGGTTATGATAACTGAGTGTTTAAGTGTATTTAAGATGCCTTTTCTGTCTCAGTTTGTCCTATAAATGCAGTTTGGCACAAAACAGAAACTCCACAGAATGTAAATGTGCTTTTGGAGCTTTATATCTCTCACACACACACTCCAGCTTCAATGCGCCGTGAAAGAAAAGAGGCCGTATTGAGAATTCCATCCATTTATCATCATAATCTGTCCTGTCACAGTGTAATAAAGTGCTGACAAACTGATAAATCCCCGGGGGGGAAGGCCACTGCGCTGTGATGTAAAGCTGTTCTCAACACTACAGGAAATAAACAAATGAAAAAAAAAGCAGACACAGAACCCAGTAAAGCAGCAAAAAGTGCAATCGATAGAAAATAGATTTTTAATAATGTATAAATTGATAAGCATTTAAAGCAGACTTGTTCAGTGTGAAGAAAGCCGAAATAAGTAATTCAAGCGTTTGTATGTAGGTGGGTGAGTATGTGTGTACAGCACGCGCGTGTGTGTGTACGTGTTCTGCCTGCAGTGAATCATTGTACGGCATGATCTTTTCCTTTCATTGCTGTCAGGATAATTACAGGCGTTTAATACAAAAACTGAAACAGGAAAAAGTGATCAGGCGTTTCACAAAAGCATTAAGATGCACACACGGAGAAAAGGTCGTGCTAACACGCCGGCACAAAAACAATCCACTAACGCAAAGCTAATGCTAACACACAGACACCCACAAACACACACACACACACACACACAAATAGACATGCATCTCAGTGAATTCCCATCTTATAGTGCAATATTTTCTGCAAAAGTCTTACAAAGACTAAGTTTTTTTCACTTTTTTCACATCTTGCAGAGGCAAACTTATGGAAACGTTGACTGTCGCGTGTGCTGGATGAATGAATGAATGAACACTGACCCACAATTCGACCTCTCTGAAAATCCGACAATTTTAAGACATAAATTTAATGAACACGAGTCAGACTGCTGTATAAAGGTGCACAAAGTTGTGCTAAAGCATGCCTCGCACTCCAGGAGCTCAAGAATTGTCAGATTTTTAGTGAGGTGGAATTGTGGGTCAGTCAGAGGGCGGCATCCGCCAGCGGCAAATAGCCAACAATTTGAATATTCCTCTGTCAATGGTAAAAACTTAAACAGTGAAGATCATCACGGATCCACGACCAGGCTGACGCTGACCATAAGAAAGATGCCTTCGCTCCATAAAGAGAGCAGTGGAGAAAAATTCCCACAGACATTGCAGAAGACCTCCAAACCAGCTCAAAAACTGTTACGCGCTATCTTCATCAAGCGGGCTTTTAAGGCCGAGCAGCAAGGCGCAAGCCTCTTCTTCACCCAGCAAATATTCATTCTGAAATTTTGGGTGTCTATTTACTTATGTCCGGTCTCTGGATATTTTTTGGATGTCCTTAGGTGTGAGTGTCAATGGGTGTGTGTTGCCCAGCAATGGTTTGGCCCGCTTTTGCCCAGAGTCAGCTGAGATTGGCACCAGTCTCTCTGTGACCCTAACAATTCAGCAACTGATTTAATGAATATTTAAGACACTTCCAACCCAAACCGTTCTCTCCAATAACTTTAGTAACTAAAGACTCGATGTAAAGAAACAACCATTAAATACATTTATAGAAAAGATGACATTGAGTACACTTGATTGTTCTCTAGAATGTTCCTAAGTATAAATGCAAACGGAGACCAAACCTACTCGCTTCCGGTGCCAAACATGCAGTCAGAAGTCTGGAATGTCTCTTGGCCCCCTTCACCCAGCTTTTTATAACTAAAAATAATCCTGACTTCACCAGGCACCCTTTGAGCCCTCGCCTCCTCCTACACCTTCCACTCCTCTATCGTACCTTTCTGCACTGCTCGGCCTTATCAAGGATGTCTCCTGAAAGAGGCGCTGCCGCGTCTTCTGGAACTTCCAGGAACTGAGAGCCATCTGTAAGAGAGAACAGGGAACACATTTGCAATGCTGAGTGAGACAGAGAAACCGCAGGTACGACAGATGAAGCAGTCATCTTGCTAAAAACTCTGTTATTCTAAACATGCCCTAGGAAGGGAGCCTACAGCACGCTGGAGCGTAAGTGCATTTAACTGGTGTTAACTCGCATTGATCTGATTTCTCTAGTGGGTTTGTCTGTAGAGGTAATCCATTTCTTTTTATTTAGTCTAGCTCTCATTCCACGGCTGCTCAGGTGACACGGCACCTTTATTGCTTTAGTGAAGGACTACTTCTTAAGTGGGAGGGAATCACTTCATTTACAGCAGTTACTGTACTGTATTTTTACATCGAGCAAGAAATACTCATTCATTCACTTTCTAAACCGCTTAATCCTAATTAGGGTCATGGGGAGGATGGCGCCCATCTCAGCCGACTCTGGGCGAGGGCCGGGTACACCCTGGACAGCTCGCCAGGCCATCGCAGGGCCAACACACTTACAACCATTCATACTCACACCTAGGGGCGATTTGGAACAGCCAATTAGCCTACTGTGCATGTTTTTGGACTGTGGGAGGAAACCGGAGTACCCGGAGGAAACCCACAGAGGCACGGGGAGAACACACCTAGGCACAGGTGCCTTAAAATATTTTGTGGCATGCTTTCTCAAAAGAAACACAATTATGGTTAAACAACAGAAAACACCTGGATTAAAGGAAGCTCACTGTGAGTTTGTGAGGTGGTACCTGATGAGCCGAACTGGGTCTGCGTGCTGTCTGAGTGTGGAGAGGGGCAATAGGGTGCACTTGAGGGTGGAACAGGTCCATATGGGTCGCCGGAGTCACACCCTGGCCACACACTGCCCTGCTCATCTGAAGAGCTTTCTTCACGGCGGAGGACGAGATACAGCGTCTGTTCGTTGAACAAGTTGTGCATCAGACCCAGGTCAAGAGAGGAAACGCTCGCAGTGTTCACGGCCAGGATCTCATCACCTGCTTTCAGCCCTACAAAACACACACACACACACACACACACACGGTTAAAAAAGAGAAGGATCAGATCCACCTGCATTATAAACTATTATCCATCCATCAGACCTGTCTTTGTGTCTTTAACCGTCTTATATACAGTGGATGGTAAATGCAGGCTGCACGTTGGCGTAGTGCATAACGCATCTGCCTGACAGCAAGAAGGTCCTGGGTTCGAGTCAGGAGGATGTTGTTAAGCACTTTCACTTTCTATTCATGCTTTCTTTCTCCCAGTGCCTACGTGGGTTTTTTCAGGGTGTTCCAGTGTCCTCCCACAGTCAAAGACATGCACGTTAGGCTAACTGACTGTTCCAAATTAACCATAGGTGTAAGTGTGAGTGGTTTTGTGTGTGTGTGTGTGTGTGTGTGTGTGTGTGTTGGCCCTGCAAAGGATTGGTGAGCTGTCCAGGGTGTACCCGGAGTTGACTCCTGCAAATGCTCATACTAAAGTGGCCCCTATAACTCTGATTGTTTGTTAGCTATGTTATAAACTACAGTCAACAAACACTGCTTGGCTGATTGACTGATAAAATTTAGTGGTATCTAACAGTATTTAGTGCGACTAACTGAAATTTTATTCCTGACCCCTCCTCTTCAGAGCCTGAATGATTCTGCGGTACTGTAGAAACATGGTGGGGCAAGATAGCAACCTCGATAAGGGGAGACCCTTTCCTCATGTAGATATAAACAGATAATTCTAAGGTTTCAAAAACGCAGTGATCTTGCATCAGTTGTCCAATGATTTGGACAGTGGTGGCTTAGTGGTAAAAGCAATGGGTTACTGATCCAAACGTCAGTGATTCAATCCCCACTATCACCACTGTTGGGCCCTTGAGCAAGGCCCTTAACCCTCAATTGCTCACTTGTATAAGAATAATAATTTTAAGTCACTCTGGATAAGAGCGTCTGCCAAATGCTGTAAATGTAAATGTAAATGTAAGCTTCTTGTAAAGGTACAGTGTGCAACATTTAGCAGTAACTAGTGGCATCTAGTGGTGAGTTTCCAGATTGCAACCAACTGAAATTTCATTCCTGACCCACCCGTTCAAAGCCTGTATGGTCCTGGGCTACTGTAGAGACATGACTGTACAAGATGGCGGCCTCCATGAAGGAGGACCCGCTCATAAATATAAACCATATTAACCTCCATATAAATACACACAACTTACTCTAAGGTTCTGAAAACTCAATGATTTTTTTTTTTATAGATGAATGAAAATGTACAAGAATAAAGGATTTTATGATGATTATTTACCCTTAGTGGATGCCAGCCCCTCTGGATTCACCTCACTCACGAAAATGTGACTCCTCCTTAAACCATCTACATGGCCTGTTACTGCAAATCCTTCACACACACACACACACACACACACACACACACAACAGTATCTAACATCATTAATTGTGCAGATTGCAACGTATAGTAACGGGAATATGCGCACCCCTAACACCATCCACTCACCAAAATCGACAGTGGTGTCTGGGCGTGAGAGAATTAATGTGAACACGTTGAGGGGGCAAAGCTCAAGTTCATCATAAACCTGTTCAGATGACAGAGGAAAGTTACATATGACACACAGATCACACTTTACACACCAGATGGGTTGAATCCTGATTGTTATCCCGTATCCAACAATGCAATTTGAAATCACAAACTAAGAAACAAGTAATGGAAACATGAATTTCAGAAAAAACAAACAAACAAAACCAACACGTCTCAACTACTGCAAAAAAGAAAAAAATTTAATGCAATGCTTGTGTGGGCGGCACGGTGATGTAGTGGTTAGCATGTCCGCCTCACAGCAAGAAGGTCCTGGGCTCGATTCCCGGGCATGGCTCAGACTTTTCTGTGTGGAGTTTGCATGTTCTCCTTGTGGTTGCATAGGTTTCCTCCGGGAACTCTAGCTTCCTCCCACAGTCCAAAGACTTGCACATTATGCTTTTGGCTTTTCCAAATTGTTTCTAGATGTGGATGTGAGTGTGAATGGTATGTGTGTTGCCCTGAAGTGGTCTGGCGAGCTGTTCTGAGTGTACCCTGCCTTCGTCCCAGTGCCACCCAGCGACCCTAGTAGGATTAAGCGATTCGTGTGAGGTGATTTTTCAGACGATTCGGAAAAAATATATTTTGCTAACTTGAAATGAAAGCACATTTTTCTCATTTAAGTCACATGACATGAAATAAATCATCGTGCCAGCCTTTCACATTTTCACATTAATCAGGTTTCAGAAATCTGTCGCTGAATGACTTGAAAATAAAATGTTCAGTTGTGCACAAAAGTAGAAAGGAAATCTGTTTATAGATGATTGAAATGGGGAACACACTGACTGTGTTAATTCCAGAACTTTCTGTAAACAGCGGCTGCATAAAACATATAAGGTAAGTCTGTTGGGCTTTTACACCCGAGCCTAGTGGCTTCAGCCCAGTGCTTATCCCCGGTTTCTGTAGCATGAAGCGACTAGGAGTTCAACTCCTCCTGGATGGGGCGCTAGTACATCGCAGGTTACCTTCCCAGTATTTTTACTGGTACCCATTTATACTGCTGGGTGGACAGAGGCACACTTGTGGTTAAGACCTTGCCCAGGGGTCTTAGCATGGTGAGGGTCCAACGGGGTTTCAAACCCATGATCTCTCGATCGTGAGCCCGGCACCCTGACCGCTACGCCACCGGCCCCACAAAAATCAAAAATATGACATCACATAAAAAAAAAAGATCTGGAAGACATTCTGGATGTGCATTACGGTAAGAAGACTGAACATCTGAGGGTATCATAAAGCTCACCAGGTCTCTCAGTAAGTCCGAGTTTACAGGAGTGCTGATGTCCACATCTGGACCTGAACATCTCTTCACTCGAAGATAATACAGCGCTGGGTCCAGCTGCTTTAACTACACACACACACACACACACACACACACACACACACACACACATTACATTCACTGCAAAATAAAACAGCTATTTTTTTTAAATGTTTCAAAAACAAGTTTACTTTTTGTTTCCTCTGTGTCTTATTAACAATCCATCAACACACACACACACACACACACACACACACACACACACACACAAAGAAAAACAAAAAGGTGGCCATCTGTTTCCTCTCACTCACTCACTCCTTTGCAAAACCACTTAATCCTACCAGGGTCATGGGAAGGCTAGTGCCTATCTCAGCCGACACTGGGTGAAGGCGGGGTACACCCTGAAGAGCTCGTGAAACCATCGCAGGGCCAACACATACAACCATTCAACACTTACACACAGGAGCAGTTTGGAATAGCCAGTTAGCATAATGTGCACATCTTTGGACTACAGGAGGAAACCGGAGTACCCAGAGAAAACCCATGCAAGTACTGGGAGGACATGCAACCTCCACACAGAAACGCCTTGACCCAGGAATTGAACCCAGGACCTTCTTGTTGTGAGTCGGACATGCTAACCACAGCACTATCATGCCGCCCTGCCTCCTGTTCCCTAAATGTTCTGGTTACACTGCAATAAAGTCTGAAGAGAAGTCCTCAGTCTAGTAGTTAAGATAAGAGCGACATTATTATACAGGATACATAATTATCCTGATGACTTTGGTGTAATTAAAACAGAAGCCCAGAGAGCTTTGAGCTAATTAAATAATTCAATTCTTCCCACTCATCCTTCACGCAGCAAGATTCATATCAGCGCTGATTCAGAACAGAGCTGATTAATGATGATTTAATCGCTGATGAAGGTTAAAACGGTGATGGCGTACCTTGCAGGCTGAGGTGAGCACGTCAGCGATGAGGAAATCCTGTCTGACAGGAACACTGAGGACCTGCCTGTCAGGCATGGACACACGGAGCAGGCTCTCAAAGCCGCAGTCCCACACTCTGCCTTCAGGTGGAGCTGTAGGATGCAGTTTGGGTAAAGTGTCCAGTTGCTGCTGGAAATACAAGACAAGAGGACATTTTTGTATTTGGGGTGAGACGATATACAGAAATAAAGATGCTACATTTTCTCCATTATTAGCTTGTTTTTAATTCGATATTCTATATAACTGCTTTATCCTTTAATAGGGTCGCCGGAGGCTCCCAGCTGACTCCAGATGAGAGCAGGGTACACCCGGAACAGCCCGCAAGACTATCGCAGGGCCAACACAAATAACACAACCCTTCACGCTCACATTTACACCTAGGGGCAATCTAAAATATCCACTTAGCCTAATGTGCATGTCTTTGAACTGTTGTAGGAAACTGGAGTACCCAGAGGAAACCCATACAACCATGAGAGAACATGCAAACTCCACACAGAAACACCCTTGCCCAGCACAGGGATTGAACCCAGGACCTTCTCCCTGTGAGGCGGACGTGCTAACCACTATATGTGCAGTTATTAAATGAAAATGTTCCCATGAAATATTAACTTGGAATATAAACAAGTTAATATTTCACACTGACACCAGATGGGCTGGTAAGGGAATGACTGTTTTTAACTGCTATAACATAAGTGATAAGATGCACATGCCCCCCCCCGTGACATGCGATGCTACTGCCTGCCTTTTTCGAACTGCTGCGCATGAGTATTTGGGGGCGGCCTAACACACTCGGAGAGAAAGCGATATCTGCGCCCTCATACGAATGAGCTCACAGATGCCCATGATTGGCTGGTGATTGCTGTGAGCGACAGGGAAGTGAGTGTATGTCATCCCTCCCTCCCGTGAGAGCTTGGCCAATTAGCTCCCATGGACTCCCGGTCACGGATGGCTGTGGCATCAATCCGGATTCGAACTTGTGATCTCCGGGTTGTACTGGTCCCAGGTTTAAAATCTGCTGGGCTTTTACACCCGAGCCCACTGGCTCATCAGACCGGAGCTTATCCTGGTTTCTGTAGTATGAAACACGTCCCAGATTTTAAATAACTATAAATGGATAATAATGACAAAATAAAACGCTTACACAATATCACAATAACACGCCAACTATTGCCCACAATATCCCAATTAAATAGGTTAAAATTACAATGTAGATGTAACACGTTGAACAGATATAATGAGAATCCCTGTGTTTGAGCTTCATTATATTGACTGACAATAGGATTGTGATGAAATGAATGCTAACTCCACCTCTATAGAGGTCTACACACACAGCCTGCCTGTTTGCAAAGTAGTGTCAACAGATCAGCAGGCTGTTGGGACAGCTGTGCAGGCTCCAAAAGGGTAAAAAAGCTCCCCCCGCTGTTACCCACCCGCTCCTCTTCCCAGTTTCAGGGGATTAAAAGGGGTTGGGAAGATCCCCTCACAGCATTATGAAGGAGCATTAGCATGTCAGACGGTGGAAGCTGGCACCTGGACCTGGCACAGCATGCGCCTTCTTCTTTCAAAGAATGTATAAAAAATTTATGGGGAAAGGAGAAAATTCAGCTCCATCTGCTAGAAGGTCAGCTGTACACTTAAACCACCGAATAAAAGCGAAAACGCAACCATCGCTATGATGCGTGGGCTACCTCTGAAATGCTCTGCGCTGGTGCATGGCCAAGGCTTCCGCTGGAATGTCCTTCGAATGCCTACAATATAAAAACACAAACATACACACACATCAAGATATATCCAAGGTAACATTCAGATTTAAAAAAGCAACATGGCCTCTCGAGTTGCATTTAATTAGAAACCAAAGTGCTGAGCCAGCTGCTTTTGATACTATTTAAATCCTGGATCGGAACAGAAATGGCCTCTGAGGTTTGCAGAGAAATAATCAAAGGTCTGAGTGATGTAGTAATTACAGCGTAGAGAGGGCAGGCTAATGTGCCAGTGTCTACAAGCCTACAAGCGAGAGCCACAGTCTCCCCTCGACCCAGACGCCAGCCGGGACGGCTCTGAGTCGACCATCAACTTCCACAACGCTTCAGTGAGAGACCCTCTCAAACCACACACACTGATCTACCACATCCAGAGTCACAGCAGCATCAACAACTGATACCCAAACAGAAATCTGCTTCTGGAAAGACTGACGACAAGTAATTCAAATGTACACTACGCCTGCAAAAAAGAAAAGGAGGATAGACAGACAGACAGACAGACAGACAGACAGACAGACAGACAGACAGACAGACAGACAGATAGATAGATAGATAGATAGATAGATAGATAGATAGATCGGATCAAGAATCTATGATATTAAGTGAATAGATATACGATGAATGGAAGGATAGTTAGATTGGATGCTGGACAGAAGATGGATGGATGAAAGGACAGATAGAAGGGAGGAGGAGTTATAAAAAGATAGACAAGCAGAAAAGTGTACAACTGGATGGAATGAATGCATTGTTGGATTAGATGCAGGAGTTGATTAAAGGATTTTTGAGTAAAGTGATGGATGAATAAATGAAGAGGACGAATAGATTAAAAGATGGGTGGGGCAATGAATGATTGACAGATTAATCGGGAAGACTGGCTATGGGATTTATGGACAGACTGATGGATTAATAAATGAATGGAGAGGTAGAATAGATGGGTGGATGGACGGATTGTTAGATTAAATGGAGAGATTGACTGGGATTTATGGATGGACTGATGGATAAATAAATCAATAAATGGAGAGGTAGAATAGAAGGATGGATGGATGGACCAATGAATGACGGGACTAATAGACTAAATGGAGGAATTGACTGGGATTTATGGATTGTCCGATGGATGGATGGAGGAATAAATGGAGGGGTAGAATAGATGAATGGATAAACCAGTAGACGAATGAATGAAGTGAAGGGATTGATTATGGGATTTATGGATTGACCGATTGGTAAATGGATGGATGAACGGAGAGGTAGAATAGATGAATGGATGGAAGGATGGATGGACCGATGGATTGTTACATGAAATGGAGTGATTGACTGGGGGATTTATTGATGGGCTAATGAATGAATCGGTAAAAAATGAAGAGATAGATTAGATAGATGGATGGAAGGATAGATAGTGGAGATATGTAACAGCTGGCGGACGATAACTGTGTATAAATGTGTATATATGGTGTAAAAGTGCATGTCGTCATGCGGCATTTTATTTAAACCATTGCATGATTAAAAGGTCAGTGACACTGACTCACCTCAGCTCCACCCTCATGACCTTCTGGATCTAATCATCCTAACTCCCCCACCCCCCCGTCCCTCTGTCTATTATTGAAGCCGAGAGCTGCAGACTTCAGACGACAGTAGTTTCCAGCTGTCTGATATTTAAGCGGACAGTGCGGTTTTACACAAACCTTTTGTTTCTCTGCTGTTCTCCAGCTTGCAGCAATTAAGCACGTGGTTTATGGTAACTCCGCGCCAGAGGGGAGCGTTATTAGGGGTCGTTTGGACGAGATTACGCTGCTTTGGGTCATTAGCCGGCTAGAAGGGCTGAGCAGTCGCCTCTGATCATATGTGACTCAGGCAGCAAGCGCTGCATCTGTGGGTTTAGTGCCACTGATTTGCACTGAGCTAAGGTAAACAGCTTGCCTGCTGTTTGACATCCACACGAGTGTTGGTGAGAGCAGCAGCATCGGGGGGCCGTAATAGCATTTCCTTACCTGACAGCTCAGCACAACAACAACTGTCCCATGCCCAGGATCAACAAATGGACAAAACAGCTGTAACTTCATTGACAGACTGTTTCTTCCTTAAAGCTGGATATTACATTTTGGTTAATGGGTTAAACCATTTGCTTTCGTAATAAAATGTACTACATAAAACATGCTGAAAAATGGATGATTTGTCCTGCCTTCTGGAGTATCACTCACTTTTTGGCACATAGAAAAAGGAAAGCAAGAATCATTTTCACTCATTCCTGTGCCAAACTGCTTTATCCTATATTATTCTATATTTAGAACAGCCAAATAGCCTAATGTGCATGTCTTTGGACTCAGGGAGGAAACTGGATTACCCGGAGGACACCCATGCAAGCATGGCTAGAACATGGAAACTCCACACAGAAATGCCCTCGCTGAGCCTAGGCCTTGATCCAAGGCCCTTCTTGCTGTGAATCTAAACCTTATTTAAGGTTTCAACATGATTAGCTTCACCCACTTTGCAATGAAAGATAAAGTTTGCTTTAATCATTCACACAGCGAACAAAGAAAGTGTACAGAAAACATTTAGATTCAATCTCCATGATGGTCGCATTGGGAACGGTTGGGGTAGTGATGTAGTAGCAAGCACTTCACTTTTCTATAAACCCATCTACAGTCCAAAATCTGTAACGCCCCAACACACACATTAGCAATGCCTTAGTAATTATCCAGATGAAACTCTGGAAGGTAAACACAGAGAGGAAAACGAGTGCGGAGAAAAGGTTTAGGTCAAGCCTTCTAAACAGTGTTAATGTGCATTCCAAGAAGCAGCATTTCTTAACAGACTTACCAACCAGGATTAAAACAAAGGGGCTTCAGAAACATGCCACTCGGGCATGGGCCAAGCAGTTACTCATAAAGATCTGTTTACACAGGTGATGAGAAAAATACGGCAAACGCCAAATGTTTTTTCCACAGTAGGAATCAGTGTCTGAGCCTAAGCAGTAATGTTGCATGGAATCTGGGAATTCCATATATATCTATATATCTATATATATATATGTGTGTGTGTGTGTGTGTGGGTATATATATACATATATATATATATATATATATATATATATATACACACACACATATATACTTGGCTGCTTTTCTGTAGTATACTATGTCTTTATCAATATGTGTAATGTATGATTCAGCCTTACCTGGGACAGGGACTGCGTCTTTTCACGGTTGCGTCTACTCAGGCTGTCCAAGCCTTTCTGAGAGGAGAAGATTCCTCGCTTGCTCCGTGTAGCTCGACAATGAGAGCGTGAACGCCTCCTCAGACTGGCTTCATCATGGGTGCACATCTGTTTACACACAAAAACACTCATTTCAAGACCCCATTCAAGCTAGATTCACTCACAACTACATTTGTAAAAATTTTGCATGATTATTTTAGTATATACCACACAGGAATAAAACATCTTGCAGACTACTGAACTCCCCTTCAACGAATAATTCTCACTCACTAATTTAGCATATGGCTTAATCCTACTTGGGTCGGCTATGGCAGGCTGGAGCCTATCTTAGCCGATTCTGGGCGAAGGCCAATTAGCCTGATGAGCATGTCTTTGAACTGTGGCAGGAAACCAAAGTACCTGGAGGAAGCCCATGAAAGCACAGGAAGATGATGTCAACTACACAGAAAAGCCCAAGCATGGAACTCAAACCCAGGGCCTTCTTGCTTTGAGGCGGACATGCTAACCACAACATCACTGTGCTGTTGGGTGAAACATTGTTATTTATTATTCGTTTCAAATATTTTCTAATTTCTGATTGGTGGAAAACCACCAACAAATTCTGGGCATTCTTCTACAAGCTACATCATTAACATTAACACTGGGATAAATCAAACAATTCCGGCATGTGACAGTCAACTGTGCCATTATCCTCTTCATTGATATCGTAACATAGATAGGATACACCTTGTGGCAGGCTGTACAAGCTCTGTGGCCCTGAGCTGTAAACTTCATTTTATTTTCTCAATATTTATGTTGTTGTAAGCTTAGAAATAGATATAGAGGGCAACAACAGCATAAATATTGAGAAAACTAAATGAATTTACAGCTTAGGGGCACGGTGCTTTGGAATTGGTGAGTTGTCTGCCATGGGGTGTAGCCTATCTATCTTATTATCTATCTATTTATTTATGGTTTTCCCCTCCCCTTGTTCCAGAGAAACCTAATGTGAAAATGTCTACCTGCTTTTTATTGCAAAAAGCTGATAGATTCATGTCTGGTAAAAAAATAAAAAAATAAAAAAAGGGATGTAATTCTTGAAAATTCCAGCCTCATTCAATAATTGTTTATTATTCTATATTTTTATACCTGCTTTTATACTTGCTTTATAGAGGGTTGTGTCCCAAAACAGTCCAATAAGTGATTATTGCCACTTACCAAAGCATGAAAAGATGAGACAGAGAAAATCCCAAGACGTCCCAGTGCTATTTTTGACTGACGTGAAGCAACGGCTAGCAGGTTCTTGGGATTGGGCTGCTCGGAGCCCTGCAGGCTGGCCAGGTAGCAGCGCATGCGGAAAAGCTCCATGTTGAACTTCTCTAGATTTTGCTCCCACTGCTGGATCTGCAAAAATAGCGAAATCTCCTCTAACAAATATCTGAGTTGTGTGGGTTTTCGATAACAATTTATTATGAATAAGGTTTTCATAAGGTGTTGGGCCACCACAAGCAACAGGAATAGTTTCAATGCATCTTGGCATAAATTCAAGTTTCTAGAATTGTACAGGAAGGATGAACACCATGTTTTGGGTGGGATCAACCTGTAAAAGACTACTTCCATCAGCAATATTTGATTAGAGCTTAAAGGTAACCAGTCAGAAGAAGTTTGTGTTGATCTGCAGCAGGGGACAGTAGAACTAAAGTGTGGTTCTCCTCTTAGTTATTCAGGCCAATTTTGATAATTTGTGGTTTTAATAAAAACTACGTTCCCACATATTGTCTCTCTGTCTTTTTTCCCCCAAGTTAACTAGCAAGAGTAAAGCTGGTAAACATAGCATATTGTGTGTAATTCTGTAATTCTATATGTTGTTAAACAGAACTGCAGAGCAGTTGGGCAGCATGTTGGTGTAGTGGTTGGCACGTCTGCCTCACAGTAAGAAGGGCCTGGATTCAAGTCCTGGGCTCGCCGAGGGCATTTCTGTGTGGAATTTGCATGTTCCCCCCATGCTTTTTTTGAGCTTTTGTACTCCGGTTTCCTCCCACAGTCCAAAGACATGCACATTAAGCTAATTAGCTGTTCCAAATTGCCCCAAGGTGTTAGTGCCATTGTTTGTGTGTTGCCCTGTTCAGGGTGTACTCCACCTTCGCCCAGCTTCCCCACGAGCCTAGTAGAAGTAAGTAGTTTGGCAAATGAGTGAGTCAGTGAGAGTGCAGAGCAGCTTTAAGCACTAGGGTATTCTTCTTTTTCTTCTTCAGCTATAGTCCTAACTAGGGCCATAAGCATCTCTTTCTTCACCTCAGAGACTATGGGCTCCACTACGCATTAAGCCTAGAGTCAATTTGGAACAGGCAATTAGCCTGGTGGAAGCACCCAGAGGAAATCCATTCAAGCACGGAAAGAACATGTAAACTCCACATAGAAACGCCCTTGCCGACCAAAGGGCTCAAAGTCAGGATCTTTTTGCCGTGAGGACCCTGTGCTACCCAGTCAGCCACCGTGTCCCTGTTATTATTATATACGTTATTATTATATAGATATTAACCTTTACCACATTTCATAGCATCAATTCATTCCACTGTTAAATGAATATTCAAACCATATCTATGCAACATATAAACTTCTTAGAGTAAGTGGGCTTTCAAATCAGACACCTAACTGGACATCTACATTAGAAGTTCCCAACATCCTTTTGGTTATACTCAAATTTCTAATAATGGGGCATGAAATAAAAATCACCCATGGTGCTAACCTGTCCCTCCACAGCCTTCCTGTTCTTCTGGTCAGTAATAACAGACAGCTGTAGTTCAGCCATTTTCTTCATTTTACTGTCCATGTCGATTTTCTGTAGCAAGGCTCTGCTTTGGCTCCTCAGCAGCCGCACTGTGTCCTCTTTGCCCTGACGCTTGGCCAAGTGTGAGGCACTGGCTGAATGGATAGCCGTTACCCAGTTCTCCACATCTGTCTGATTTGAAGCCTGAAGGATGACAAACACAGTCAAGCGAGCAATGGATGGCCAAGTGCACTTTATATACAACCAGTTGTAGTCAGATTATAGTAAGCTCGCTTTCAGAATACTGCATAGGGTCCACGACTAGTGCGCCTTCTACTATGATTCCAACCCTGTGGTTTTTTGAACAACATCCCACTGTTGGGGTCTTTAATCCAATCTTAAAGCAGTTTTCTCTTTTAGCCCCAACAGAGCCTTTTTAGGTTCCAATTAGCAAATTCAGGCAATGTAACGATGATTTACCACGGGAAAAGGGTTGGGTATGTAGATTTTGTGAAATATCTTGTTTTGTCTCTGCTATGAAGTTTAAAGAACAGCCTTATTTTCTTAATGGAAGTGAAAGAGTAGTCTTAGCTTATGTTCTTTTGTGTATTATTCTTTCCACTGTGGAATGTCCACATCAACCAATTCATTATTCAATAATGAAGCAAATTAGATGGTCTTATGGACTACCTTTGGGTGACTTTAAGACTTTAAAACCATAGTGGTTAACACAATAGCACTTTCTTTTCTTCACATGGAAAAAACAAAGGTTATACAGCCAAACGGAAAATAAAAACCCAAACAGACGAATATACATAACCGTCCAGTTCAGGCATTTGCTGCCAATTTTTCATTACCATGCAGTTTACCAAGATATAGTTATGAAACTGGCAATGAGAGAACATATTTTGTAGACCAACATAGTCATTATGAGCTAGAACAGCAACACATAAAATGCATTCCTGGGCATAATGTGGTTTCTGAACACAACACTGCTACAAGTTAGCACACAATTTTATCTATTATAAGACATCAGGATACTTCATGTTCTATGGTATGCTCTGCCTAAAAATACTAAGAAGTATCAAACAGAGCAAGAACGTCTGGTTTTGGAAGGCTCTGTAAATGACAGAGGTGCATCTAGAGTTTACTGGATCTAAAATTCCTTTAAGTCACTTTGAAACATGGGCATGAGGCAAATTCTGTACGTGCAAATGCAAACCTGAAAAAGGTAGACATCACCATAAGCGTTGCTCAAACAGAAAACATTTTCCTTCTTTGGGTGTTCAGGGACAGCCTGGACAACGCTGTCCTCAGCAAGCAGGACATAGCGTGGGGACATTTCCTGCTCCGGACAGCTCTTCCCATCAGCCTCACTCAGTAGGAGCATACATCCTTTTTGGAGAGAAGAACAGTCTGTTACTGAAAATTGTGGTGTTGTTCTGAATGCACAATAATCAGAAGGTCTCCCCATTTACTCCCAATCTGCCAATTTAAACCCACTAGCTGTCTCTCCCCAACACACAACTGCTACCAACCAGGTAGGATTAAGACTTGCTTGTCACTGCAATTGACAGGAGAAAGAGGAAAGCCATATCTTTGAACCAGAGTTACAGAGTGACTGCAGACCTTGAATATCTGTGACATGCTCACAATTCAAACTCATGTTTGATCCAGTCTGGATCCAATCTGCATATGGTTAAAACCTGTTACAGTTCTAGTCATATTTGCTGGAATGGACAGAGTTGGGCTTACCTTTAAGCGTGACCCAATATTGCCTCCACCTGCGGCGTGCCACCAACTCCAGTTTGCGCTCTTTATGCAGGCTGATGAGTGGTTTGAATCCAAGTCGCCCAGCCCTCCGCACCATCCCCTGTTCCTTCTCAAACAGTAGCTCCATCTGCTCCAGAGAGCTCAGAGAGCCACTGCTGCTCTCAGCCTGCTCTCCCTCAGCCTCTTCCCACTCCTGAAGAACATCACCCATTTCCAGCTCCTGCATGAAGTTTTCATAAACGTTCTGGTTCTGCTGACTATATGGCTCTGTCAGAGAGCAAGCTGAGTGCGTCTGGCTGTTCAAAAGGTTCCAGCATGGGTCACCCAACAGTTGAACTGTGGATTCTCCCACCAAACCATCCATACCACTGCTGAAGGTCTCTGAGGGCTCCTGGGAAGAGGGTGATGAAAAACACACTGACTGACAGGTGTAAACATTTAGGGTTTAGGGACATTTAAAGTTAAATATTTAGGGTTAGTTTCAATAGTGGGCATCACGGTGGCGTAGTGGTTAACACATCCACCTCAAAGCAAGAAGGTCATGGTTTCTAGTCCTGAGCCCAGTGAGGGCGTTTCACTTTATGGAGTTTGCATGCTCTCCCATGTTGGTGTGGGTTTCCTCCAGGTACTCTGGTTTCCTCCCACAGTCCAAAGACATGCTAATTGGTTGTTCCAAACAGCCCCTATCAGTGAGTGTGAATGGTGGTGAATGGTGTGTGTGTGCTGGCCCTGGACTTCACCCAGAGCTGGCTGGGATAGGCTCCAGCCTCCCTGCATCCGAAGTAGAATTAAGCAATTTGACAAATGAATGTATAAGTACCTCCAATAGTGGTAAATATTTCATGAAAGATATGACTACAAATGTCTGTCTTGTCTGTTTATATCCAGTCATGCAGGCCTGATATCCCATAAGTTAAAAATTACAAACCTAATCACAAAAGGCCCTTTACACCCACCCAGGGTAGTCTGAGTTAATGCCAAAATTATAAGCAGATGCAAAGCCTTCCTTCATCTGACACTATGTATGCCTAAACTGTTATGAATCAGCAGATAAAAAGCACAAAGGGCAAGCAGCTGTGGTGTTTCGCCTTTGCAGGCATCAGCCTTATTCTCACCTGCAGCCTCCGTTTCTTCCTGCTCAGGCTTCCAGTCCAGTCGCTAATGCGCCGGATCCGGCTCTTCAGCGAGTCTTTTCTGGAATTAACATCACCAACACCTGATTTTCTGCAAGGCAGTGTGAGGGAGGTGAAAGGTTGCTTTCCTTGGCTCTCTTCCTTAGAAATGGAATTAAGGTCAGGGGAATCCAAGACCTGGTCTTCAAGAAGGATGCCAATTGTTGGGAAAGGTCCGGTCAGGTTTGGGTTAGTGTAAATATTCCTGAGGTCCTTTTGCTCAATGTGGAGTAAAATTGAATCTCCAATACCACTGTCCTCCTCTGCACATCCAGGAGAACAAGTGGTGTAGTCAATGCTTCCATTTCCTGTTGCACGACACAGGATCTCATCTGCATGGCATTCCATAGTGGAGGGAGGGCAGCTGATATCCTCGGTACGGGTGGAGGAGAGTGTAGTGTAGCCACTGCTGTCATCTGAAGGCTGGTTCGTGGTGAAAACATTGTCACAGAGCTCTGTGGCAACACCCCATGGAGAGTCATACCAGGATTCCTCCGAACTAATAGAGGAACCTTTGCTGTCCCTCAAGGTTGCATCCATAGGTGCAGTGCAGTGCTCATTGTCCAGACCTCTCCTTGCATTGGTGAACTCTACCCTCAGGCTTCCATCTCCACTCAAGAGCACCTTAGGACTGCTCTTTTTTTGAGGAGCTTCAGAGTTTGAGCTTATTACTGATGTGTGAGTGTATCGACAATTTCCATGTGCCAGGACTGATCCATGATTCCACTCACTGCTCTGCGCTGAGCCGGGATGCTGTGCATCAATGTAGTCATAGTGGTAGGAGACATATGGCTGGCTACCTTTGTGCTGGTTCAGGCAGTTTCTGGAGGACCCATGGGTCTTAGAGGCTGAAGTTCCTCCTGTATTCCTCCACCAGCTATGGGGGGAGAGAACTTCCTCTTTGGATGAATGCAGCTTCAGGGAACATGGCCGTGACTTGCCGGGAACGATGAAGCTGCTATGCTGGCTGTCTGTGTTTCCCATTCTGATCTGTAAGACTAAACAGATGACAATGTTAAGGAAGAGGAAGTACTTTGGATGTGGTTGTCATTTCTTTTTGCATTTTTTTTGATGACATAATACACGCAAAATTAGATACTTGTGATTTTGCACTCTCACGAGTAAAACGGACTAAAATGGAAGCCATTTCAAACAGGCTAATGCAAACTATCGAACCCATTTTAACAGATTGCAAATTCGTACATATAAGTAAAAACCACCTGATGATGAAAATATAATTTTTTTCAGTGTATTTTCAGTCCTTTTGATTTCACTTTAAAAATGATTAGGTAAAATTAACATACTCAAACATTTCAAACACTTAACTTCCCTACAGGAAGAAATGCACAGCCATTAATATGATGATAAAAATTGCAGCATTTTTAAGAACAAACTTCAAATTTTTGCAACAGCTTATGCAATTTATAGATATACAAGAAATGAACATCAAAATTAGTAGCATGTTCTAAAAACATCTTATCAGAGATGCTCCCCAATATTTCACATTTGCGTGCTATTGATATCAGATATGATACATAGATGTACAAGTTTCTGTTACCAGGTGTGATGCTGCTCCTCAGGATAAACAAGAATAATCCTTCATATTCTCTTACTGCATTCTTTTTTGCCCTCTTAGCACTCCTTCCGTTGTCATTAACATTCCTGGTAATCTTTTGTGCAATCCTCCGTTCATTCAGCTCTTCGTTCTCTTTTCCTTCCTCCCTGTTTCTCCCTCCGATGTTCTGTCTCTCTCTTCTCCAGCTGTCCTGCGGTCTCGCTTGCTCATCTGTGGGGAAACAGATGAGGGAGGAGCATGTGTCAGAAACACAGCCAGTCCTTGTGAGTGTGTGTGTGCGGTGCGGTGCAGTGGGAACCCCCTCCTCCTTCACGTCCTCTTCCACGTCCTCCTCCCCTCCTCATCCCAAATCCAAACAGGGCTCATGCTTTCCTCTGGCTGTGCCGCGTTCCATGACGTACCGCTACAAGGCTTTACAAGAACAGACTTCATTCTGACCCAGTGTTTATTTTTGGTCATGGAAATTCCAAACAATTTTCATTCATTTTCTGGTGACTGTAACCATAATGGCTGCAGGGTAATGGGATACTTCCAAACAAGGCTCCATGTGATGCTGTCATGAAAACACTGAATGTTCAAGTTGTGTTTTTGTTTGCTAATCTGAATTTTGTTTTGTATTTTTTTCTTTTAAGAAACTGAATGACATGTCTATGGCTGCTGGGGGAGTTCTTGCATCTTATAGACGGCAGCTGCAGCCAACCTCACCAACACCCATCCTTCCTCAGAACACATCCATGACCTCTGACACCCAAGTGAGCTTGTATGAATGGAAGTGTCCTGTGCTGCATATACAGAGTGCTCAATGAAACAGGCGACTGGTTACCACTCAACGGGGGTGTATTGTTGCCTTATATTATATTAAACCAATGTGATGCAAAGACCTTTTCAGATAGTGGCTGCATGAGAGCACCTGGCAGCCAATGAGAAGACTTGGTTTCATACATCAAGGATTGCAGAAAGGTGGAACAAGAGCATTGTGAGATATCTGCTCCTTCCCCTTCCCCTGTCAGACAAGAAGATCTGAATATTCTGAATAGCTTCGTGCCACTTGCTGAATCCTTTGTGTGTGTCTTGGCCATCTGCTGTTTCGATGAGGCCCTCAATCACCCCTGACTCCCAGCAACCTCTGAACCCTCAGATTGCATTGGAATGCAAAAAAGCTGACACTATAAGCATCATTTGGGCAGATGATACTGTCTGATGGTCAAATGCACTTGTTGAGCTTGTGTGCAGAAACTCCATCTGCTCGACATTCCGAATCCCCGATCTTTCATTCACTTTGACGTCCACCGGAGAGCAACGTTTACAATCCATTCGTCTCTGTTCGTGTGGATTTCCTGTCTGTTTGTCTTTCGGTGAATGTGTTCCTTGTCAGGCAAGGTCCTTTCATTTGGGTGGAAAGGTTTGTGCATGTATAAAACTTGAAAAGGATGTACGGCCGTTGTGTGCTGGGCATGCGTTTTGTTCGGCACTTATGCATTCCTTGTCCTGTACTTGTCAGTTCACTTCCATTGATGTCTGGTGGACCTGACTCACAAATGAACTACCTGACATGCAAGAGATGACCCGGACATGTGCTGGACATAGACCGGATACATATTCAGTGGACAATTATTGACAAAGAACACATGACCTGATAAATAACAGATGTATAACTGGGACTACAGGACAAAACTGATGTTTTCAGGATATGTACAGCATAATTACCATACATGAAACGGGTCTTTACTGGGTCAAAAAGCAAGAATAACATACATCCCCGGGGTATCATGAGAATCTAATCCAGCAATGGCGACGACTTTCACCACTGGATAATTTTCTTTCACAAAGTTTCTATCCAACACACGTCTGTTTATGCCAGTGGTGCACAATCCTGCTGCTGGAGATCGACCTTCCTGAAGACCTTCACTCCAACCCTAATCATGCCCACCTGACCATCTAATCTTCTAATCAAGGCTTGACTTTAAAATGACAACTTAAGACCTGACTAGATCTGTCACATGGACCACATTAGGGTTGGAGATAAAGTCCTCAGGAAGGTAGGTCTCCAGGAGCAGGATTGGGCACCCCTGGTTTAAGCAATCTGGCAAGGTGTGAATTAAATTGCTTAAATCCATCAATTCTTGAAATCCGTGTATTATTTGGTGCAGATTTTGTGGACAGTCCACTATACATGCATAGTATAAAAATATTAATATCTTTGAATGAGCACATTAAAACCACATTCAGACTAAAACTATGGAGCTGATGAGTTTTATTTTGGAAAGTGATGTGCCATATGCTGGATATTTTTACAGAATGAGTTTAGGAGAAAAACATCCCACATGGAAAAGGACACGAGCTGGAAAGTTTATGATTTAGTGCAAGTTTTAACAGAATTGAGGGAACGGGTAAAGTAGTGATGCATCTCCTCAAGTGGAACAGGAAGCTGGAAGTAAGAGATACATAATGGATTGGAAAAAAACAGAAGCACCTCGCTTCCCATGAGACTGTAAATCTGCTAAAGCACACACACACCCTCATAAACGTCAATACATGCTCTCTGAATCCTATTCCCACTTGCACGGTGTGCATAACGAGCTCTGCCAGCCCTGCAGTCTGAGACTCAAACAAAACTTGTAATGAATATATGTATTTTCCTAAAAGACAGCAGTAACTAATATTAAGTGTTTTTGAGCATTTGAGTGTTTTTTGTGGTGGTGGTAGGGGGATGAGGGGCTGTGGGATGAGGGGGTGGGGGATCAGAAATGGCGGTTATGGCAGCTGGTCACCTGGGAACCATCATATGACTAGGCCTCTTGTTTGGATCAGCATACTGCAGCTAGCAGCTCCACACCGCTGCCTTTATTCAACCACAGCAAGATGGAGAGATGGAAGGAGCTGAGAACAATACAGAGCGCTTGTTGTTGGCTCTGAGTGTTGAGGTGCGATCACTTGATAAAAGTGCTGGTTTGGATCAAAGTGGAAAGGGGAATGAATGGAGCATTCCTGAGAGGACTGCTACACAATTTGTCTTTTGTATCTGGCAAGAGTTTCGGTGTCAACCACCAAGCAATAAGGATTCCTGCTGCAAATTTGTTTACGTGAAAACTAGCGATGAAATGCAACTGGGCCATGTTCTGTCAGAAGCAGGCGCAGTACTAAAACGAGCCAGACCATCAGACCTGAAAAACACAACAGCCCTGGAGTCAACAGGGCACATCTAGTTTATAATAAACATTACGGCTTGATGCTGGTATACATCTGTCACACATAAACATAATTTTGAATGTCACCAAAGATGAAGAACAAGGCTTCTGGTTACAAATGCAAATACACATTTTATTACAGGGCAGTGAGAGCACGTTGAGAGTCTGATTGGTCAAAATTGTGCATGGACCGGGGCGCATCCTACCGGCACGTTAGCCTAGCTGCATAGTGCGACATAACTTTTAGCTTTCAGCTTCCAAAGATGTATTCAGCAATTACTTGAAGAGAAAATGTCTACAGGAAATATCCTAAGAGATAAAGAGTTTAAGTCCTTTGAAGTACTCACTGCTTATCGGAAAGTCTCGTTGGTCACGGGAAGGGATACAACCCGAAAGCCCTTACAGACGTGGATAAGGGTGCCTTGTTCAGAAGCAAGCAGTTTGAAGACCAGACGGAATGAAAAAAGTAACAGTGCCTTAAGTGAATTAAAAAAGATATCCATTTTAAAATGCTTTATAATAAACTACTTATTAACCTCATTTGCATCATTTGTCCGTACTAAAGATGTTGGGTTGAGATTTCTTTGTACAGACTTCGGGCTCAGTTAATAGGTAGATTTTACTGAACAAATAAGTCGACCTACTGGCAGTTACTTTCTTGGCATAGATGGCATCGTCTGAATGAATTCTGACCACAGATTCCAATTTGATTTGTTAATATTCAGGATTTTGACTCTGTAATTGTTTTACCTGTACAAACTGAGCCTAATTTATCTAAATGTATTGTAAGTAGCAGATGAATTTATTACTGTCAGTGTCACTTCTGACATAACAGTGAGAAGCTTGTGAGTTCTGTCAAGGGTAACAAGCATCTAGTATTAGAGAGTTTTCAACAGCCGTTATTCAGTAACTGCTTGATACTGGTTTGGGGTGCAGTAGATCCAAAGCTTAGCGTGAAACACTGAGCATGAGGCTGGAGTACACTCTGGGAATGCCTGACACACACATTCACACCTAGGGGCAATTTAGCACAGCCAATTGGCTCACCAGTGATTTTGTGAGATGGATAGAAACTGGAAAAGGAAACCAATATGGACACTGGGAATTCGTGAAACTCCAGACAGACTGAATTAAATTTTTCTCTGCTCGGTCACTGTATACATAAAATGCTTGCCTTTTAACATATTTGCTGCAACGTACCCAATGCTAGGGACAAGTGACAGAAAAATATACAACAGAAAGGTGAAGAAGGGAACACATGCTATAGCAGGACAAAAGGACATATACAGGTCAGGATGACAAGCAACATGAAAGCTGACACCATCCGTTTCTTTAGCAATCTCATGACAGGGAAGTGGTTGTACGTGTCACAGAACAATACGGAGAGGAAGGAAAGTACTGCGTGCAGGCACAGCCTGGATCAGACTTACAGGAAAGACCGCTTTTAGGGACAGAATACGAAAGTGTAAATGCGTAGTGCTGTTTCCCATGAAAATGGATAAGGAGTGATAAAGCAGAGCTCAAATCAGGGGATTGGTGTTGGGGCACAGGAAGTTAGGCTGTGCCTGTTTCCTCCTACTTCCTGAGAGGGGCCGTTATAGTCCCTCTGCGGGCAGACGGGTGGAGCTCTGCTCCGTCCAGGTGGGGAGGAGAACAAGACTGGGTGGGTCCCTACAGCTGCTTCCTTTCAGCCATGTAACCTATTTCTTTCCCCCCTTTTTCCTCCATAAACATGAACAAATAGCAGAGTGAGCACCTTGAAAGCTCTTTTGTTTCTCTCTGACCCAGTTGACAGACTTCATCTACACATCAGATTTGGAGAGTATTAGACAGTATAAACACTTGTCTTGTACAGCGTGCTGGTGTTCCAAGTAATACTTTTAACCTCTATGAACTTTCGAGGTGTGTTTTAAACCATCATTTCACCAGGAAGCCACTGGCCTTGATTAAAGATTTGTTACACGCTCGATTCTGGATGGTATGTAATAAATTCATATTTTCATCCAGACAGCTGTCAATTAATCTGCAGGTCTGAATTTACCTTCCTCACTGCTTTAACTCCATACATTTCTTATTCATTCTCTAATAGAGTATTCACAGGTATGGAAATAGATTACACGGTTTCCCCCCATTCTACTCCATATTCAGTGAAGCTGAGCCTTTTTCAAACAGCTTTTAGGGTTCTAAGGCGGAAGAACTACAACACACATAAAATGGTGGAGGCTCCATGAGCAGAGTGCATGCGCAAGTGGTCGGGCCACTGCTATATTGCAGAGCCTTTTGTCCTGTGTGTTTGCATTTCCCGTGTATGACCTGATTCTGCCTGCTCATTCATGATCTTTACCTATGCACCTGCCCAGCAGTCTTCTTCCTAAGAGGCTGCTCTATGGCAAACTGGGCAGAGGGCAAGTGTTCACAGGGTGGGAAAAAAAAAAGCACTACAAGGATACGCTTAAAGTTTCACTGAAGAGCTTTAACATTGCCCCAGATACATGGGAAGCAGTAGCGCTAGACCGCCGCACCTGGTGTCACCTTATGAGCAAAGGAGCCTCCTCGGACGAGCAAAGTAGGAAGGCAGAGGCTGAAAGAAAACGGGAGCTGTGGAAGTCCAGAGCCACCACCGCCATGCTAACTTCCGTGCCAGCAGATAACATGTGCCCAACATGCGGCACAGCTTTCCGAGCTTGCACTGGACTGATCAGTCACAGCCGGACACACCATACACAGTCTTCATCGATTTAATGTCCTTGGTCATCGTCGACAACGACGGATGAATGATTATTTTTTTTTGCCTGTCCAGTGTATGATCTTTACCTGCTTACTCCTCAACTGTGACTTCACCTATGATATTCTGTTCACTTCATTGTGTTACCTGCACCTGCCTGGCATTGTTTTTGCTCTGTGATTATGGAGATCTCTTCTTGGTTGGTTATAAACCTTCACTTCTACCTCACACGGTGTGACTTCTATAAAACAATGATTAGACATAGTCCCAGGTAATATGCTACATCGGTATGCCTTTGGTGTAAATTAAGCTTAACTAGTTGAAGAGGGGGACATTATCGAGTAAAAGCACGCAAACACTTTTTAACCTAAAGATTCTCTCTGCAAATCAAATTCACCTCTGAATCAGAATCCCGTGTCTGAGTGACATTCCCAGGTTCATTGGGTGCCTCATTACAGATTCACACCTGGTGAGCCATTACGTAGACATTAGTGTCTCAGCTCCTACTGCTTTCCCAACTTTCCCCCCACACACTGCAGGGAGGGAAATCCTGAATTATTCATCTCCCTTTGTTCTTAAGAAAAGTGGGAAGGGATATACAATGCTGAAGCGAGAGCCTGGCGCAGGCTAAACCTTTCAGCCTGCAGAAGCCACGGCACCAAGCAGGCCTCTTGGCACAGCCGCCATCCATCATCGCCAACTCAGATTAAACACTGGGGAGATCCTCATGCACCACCACTGTGTTCTGGGCATGACAAGTCCTGGCATTGAACAGGCAAAGTGCTGTTTATAAGGTCTCAGTCAACCACCAAGAACAGGCCTCATTAGTCACTTATTTGTCACTGATTTCACTCAGTAGACATTTAAAATAATAATAAAATATATTCTTTCACACTCATGAGATTACAGGTTTACAGAGAGTTACTTAGTAACTCACACAGCTATCGCTAATGATTATTCAGTGCTGTGTGAAAAAGTAAACACACCCTGTCCTGAAATTCAGCATGATAAACAGCAGTGATGTGAGCATCTTCAGCTTGTTCACACTTATTAAAATGCTCACGTTTATATTCGTCTATCTCCAGCATGTCCGCACACTTCTGCCAGCCGTTAATTAACAGGAAGCTGTGGTTAGCGTTAAGCCTGAGTAGAGACTGCAGTGTAGTTAAACAAGTTGCACACTAACACACACACACACATACACACACACACGGTTAAATGCTTATGATTCATCTGTAAAAATGGGTTTGCAGTTGATACAGGAAATGCCCGAGTGGCGCATCGACAAGGTGCGCGACTATCAACCCGGAGATCGCAAGTTTGAATCCGGGTTGATGCCACAGCCATCCGTGACCGGGAGTCCATGGGAGCT
>JAQMYF010000017.1:5871173-5881844 GCA_030014195.1 Neosilurus mollespiculum
AAGCTCGATACGGATGGTACGTTCTGCTGATCGCACCACCCTCTGGAGAGCTTGCCTGTCCTGTTTGGTGCTGTTTCTATTGTTAACAGTTATATTCAAATAAAATAAAACTGTATTGAACTGAATGTATTGTTATCTATGCAATTCTGCGTTCCATGGGTGTTTTACCAAACAGTGGGTGAAGCTGTAACTGTTACTGGAATGTATGGTACAAATAAAGGTGGGTGCTCGTCTGCTTGTCTTGTAGGTAACATACAAACTTGTGGTTATATTAATGTTTGCGGATCCTTGACAAATCCTTGTATTAGCAATAGGTGTCACGACAGCATAGAGGTTAGCACATCTGCCTCACAGGGTTCGAGTCGCGGGTTTGGGTGTTTCCGTCTGGAGTTTCATGTTCTCCCCGTGCTTGCATGGGTTTCCTCTGGTACTCTGGTTTCCTCCCACAGTCCAAAGACATGCACACTAGATTAACCGGTTGTTCCAAATTGCCCCTAGGTATGGATGTGAGTGTGCATGGGTGTGTGTGTTCTCCTGCGATATTGCCTGGCGAGCTGTTCAGGGTGTACCTCGCATTCGCTTAGTGTCGGCTGAGATAGGCTCCTGCCTTCCCACGGCCCTAGTAGTAACATTATTGGCAAATGAGTGAGCTAAACTGTGTGAGAGTATTAGCTTTAAACTCTCAGTTTACAGCTAGTAAAAGTGACTAATCTGCAATCCACCATGGCTAACATACTAGCTGGGCATTTTAAACTAGTTAGCCAGCAACAGCAAGCAACAGCAAACCAATACCTGCACTCACGGTGCGAAAACATATAACATGATGACTTTGAAAGGCATCCTAAACTTCAATCCTGCCAAGCTTCTGTCTTGACGTCAAGGGTAACTTTGAACAGGGCTCTGAATGAGACGCAGGATGCATTCGTTCATTGAGGCATTTGAATTTCGGCTGTCTGAAGACGGAATGTGGCTCATATAGTGAGCAGGGTGTGGTTTAAGAAACATTTGCATCAGACCCTGGTTGTGGTGACACATTTGTAATGATGCACTATTGCAGAAGGATGAGCGAATCCTGAGCCTCCAGTGTGGGGAACAGTGAGTGATACAGAGAGGGTGGCCTGGGAGCATTCAAAGAAAACGCAGAGTGGGAGTTCTAATAAGGTCTGCGTATTTCCAGCAGGGCAACACACACTTTTTCCACACACAACCCCAAATGAACAGTCCAGACCACTCGCCTGGGGCTCAGCCGACGCCACACAGAGCTCCGTTCTCCAAATTACAGCTGTGGCCACCCTGTAGTCCTTATTCGCATGTGCTGTATGTTTAAGGGTTCCTGTTTCCTGGAGCCATGAGACAGTGATACTCTAACAAGACAGCAGATTATACCAATATGAGTGAAGGGCAGTCAGGTATTAGTAGTTAGTGGGGAAACTTTGTCTTTTATATAATGACTGGGGGAAGGAGGAACATTCCTGTTGTATCTTAATAAATACTAAAAGCAACATGGAGTGCGTTTGAATGCAGTGGCGCCTCAGAGAGGAAAATAAATACATATGTGTTAGGGGGTTTAACATCTTAGCCAGTGAAACTAGCACCTTTTAAATTGAGTGCTTAGCTGCTGCCACAACTGGGGCCATGCACATTCAAGCTGAGTCCACATTTGCTTTTCTGCACGTGTTATAAAATGGAGTTGGGGATGGTGGTGCTTGGTTCGCCAAGGACAGTGCTGGCTCTGTTTGCCTTGGCTGAATTTCCGTTCCCAGTCAGGAACGCTCCCTTCCTCTGCAGTCTGACTCTCAGCAACAGGTTCTTGCTGAACCTCAGTGACTCTTTGCTTTCCAAACCTGCAGAATTCCAGCTGAGCCGAGGGCCACGTGCCCGGGCCATGCCAGGTTTTTACACACTCGCTCAGGTGTAAACGGAGAAGGTGGTTTGTTTTTATGAGTGTGGGGTCCTACAGTCTCAGTCCAGTATTTCTGTTTTGATTTGTAGTGCCATTTAGGCCGGTAAGAAACAGGGGATGAATCAATAGTGCAATAAATTAAAACACTTTTTGTAAGCACACTGCAGATGAATTATGGGAAGTGACATTGTATTTAATTGCACATTTTTTTGAAGCATCTTATGAGCCCGGCACTGATTTGGTAAAATCACCCAGTCTTGAAAAATCTGTGGGACTTTCCATTTTTTCTTTATGGAGGAATGTAATATGGCTTTAGTGTTCCTCAAATTTTTCTCTAAGGCTATGTTCACACTGCAAGCCCAAGTGGCCTAAATCTGATTTCTTCCCCTTATGTGACCCATATCTGATTTTTTTTCATGCCGGTGTGAACACCAAAAAACACATGGACCTGGTCCACTTTCATATGTGGTACTAAAATCGGATACAGATCGGATTTTTTGAAATGTGACCGCAGTCTGAACAGTAATTTGACCTGTATCGGAAACCAGTGCGACCTTGACATCACTCCTGTTCGACATTCGTCATAATTATGCGACAGCGGGAGCCCCCGAAGACAAAAAGAACACATCCATACAGACTTTTCTACAGAGATAGCAGCTATTGCTCCAAAAAAAGCCACAGCCAGAGTTTTGGCTCTCTTTCTCTTCATTCTTCTCCTCCTCGCCATCTGCTGACACAATTTTCTGCTTCCACTGCATAATAACTTAAAAATAAAACTGTCAACACTGACATCTCTCAACTCCACGTTTGCCATCGACTTCTGTGTATTTTCACTTCCTTAAACACCGTGCTACGTCAGACTCATGTGTTTCTATTGCGCATGTGGGCCACATTGGGGCCCTAAACTGTGGTCACATCTCTAAAATAATGTGAACAGCCACTCAAAAAAAATCGGATCTGGAAAAAAATCGGATTCAGGCCACTTGGCTTGCAGTGTGATCGTAGTGTAAGCTACCCTCACGCTTCACATTAGCCTGCTTGTTTGGCAGAGGCATGTAATTCCTCAACAACAGCTCCAATTCACCAGCTTAGCAGTTGAGATAATATCGTCACAGCTTATTTTAGTTAAACGCAACTCAATCAGTCACATCACATGCCTACAGTACAGCCCACACCATCGAAGCCTCGCCCTATTAAACAGTAGCACGGATTATGCTATAATCGCTCATGTATGCTTAAAAATACTTAACGTGCAAATGATGCTGAATTTCAACCCTGGCTGTTTATCTGAGGTGTATTCACAACAATTGAACGTGACATTATTTTCCTCATAAATTCTGCACCTTTTGTGTGATTTTGTTCATAAAACGATTCAATACCACTTATTTTCAAAGCACAACTTGTCTTCTCTGTACACCTGAAATTACGTCATCGCCGGAAAACGTCTGGATTCCTGTCCTGTGTTGTCAACAACCAAGCGTTTCAATCTGTGCATGTTTTTTTTGCAGAAATGCTGGAGCGTTGTGTGGCTGGGTATTGTTCAAATACCCGTGCGAAAGGTTACAGCTTGTTCAAGTTTCCCAAGAATCCAAAATTACGTGAGAAGTGGGCGAAGCAGGTGCATAGGACCCGAGACCAGTGGCTCCCCCATCGAGCATTCAGTCTTGTGTTGTGAACATTCCGAGCCGGAATGTTTCGATTACGGGCCTGCCTTGAAGCAAGCTCTTGACTTTGGGACCCAACACAAGAAGGTGCTGTTGGAAACAGCTGTCCCAACCATTTTTCACAACTAGTGTAAGTTTTCCTTTTAACTGTAAACTCAAACGTTTTTTAAGCATTCAAATACATTGTAGCTTTACACACTTTATTGTTCACATGCTTGGAAACCTGTATTGTCGACAGAAAAAAGTTTCGTCTGATGACTGACACTGCACAAGATAGTAGTGGTACTCTGATGTGCCTTCCAAGGTATCAATAACACCAGGGCACAAATTGTCGATATGCCACATATCGCATCCAGCGGAAAGTAAAATACATATTTTTTGATCATCGTGTGTGTATATTTATTGCACCTATTATACACAGTTAGTCTTTTAAGGCATGAAAAAAATTAACTCCTTTGGTTAACATCCAGAAGCCAATTTGAAAAGGAAGCCACAACACCAAGCTTTTTTTTTTCCATTTCTCGAAAGAAGATCTATAAAGTTTCGTTGTGACATACAGTATATCATGACAAAGCATCTATTTTGCACTTTACAATTTAAAAACCCCATATAGGCACTCTTGACATCATCAGTACTGATACTGATACTGATGAGTGAACTGATAACTAAGATGTACATCTGAGACATCTTCATGTTTTTAGAAGAGAAATTGCTCGAATCAGTCAACTGAACAAATTTAGGTCAACAATATTCACAACATGTCCATTTACTTGAACATGAATAAAGAAGTTGTGGCATTAAATAGGAATTTCAAGACAATGAATGATGTGTGTGTTGACGCTAACCAAAAGAATTTTTTTCTGGCCTAGTCTGTGAGCTGTTAAACTGCAGGTGGTTGAAGTCTTTAAACATTTATCTGTTCATAAACAACTTAAAACAAGCACATACTCATTTCCTGCATCATGGTTCCTGTTGCTGTGGCTAAGAGCTCGTCGTTCATGCAAACCGGCTGGCAACCATGGTGTTCTGTGATGCACTTGATCGCCTGAAACTGTTCTCAGACCCTCTATTCCTAGTCCGTCCATCCGTTTGCTGAACCGTTTCATCCTATTAGGACCTTCTTGCATTGGCAGTGCAGACAGGCTACTGCACAACGCTACTGTGCCACCTAATTTTAGACCAGCAGTACGTATTATAATTATTTTTTGGTACCTGATCATGTGTCATTTGCTCATTCTTTATGTAGGTTGTTGTAATGTATAGTACTATGAATCCACACCACTTTTGCCACATGCAAACTGTGTGATGTGGCATATAACTGCTATACATCTTTTGTTTGTTTTTTATTTTTGTGTTTGTTACTTTGTTTGTTAGCAGGATTATGCCAAAAAAAAAAAAAATATGCGCGGATTTTCATGAAATTTCTAACAGAGGTGGCGCTTTGGAAAAGAAAGACTCCGTTTTAGAGATAATCAAATTCTGGAGCCAGGAATTTTTTAAAGAATTCTTTAACATTGTGTGATAGTAGAAGTGTGGTATTGCAGAAGGCCCAGCAGGCCCTTGTGCAGCGCAGTGTACTTGTTATTTTTCAGATTGGCAAAGGTTTGACTGTCTGAGTGCTCGTTTCTTTATTATTTCAGTCTGTTTATAATTTTTTTTTTTTATATTTTCTTAATGCTGGTTTAAGACTGAAAATTTCCTCCAGTGAACACAGAGCTGTTTAACCCTGTTATCCAATTTTCCTCTCAGCACCACTGCTTTTCAATTCCCTGATTTAACTTCTCTAACTAGTAACCCCCCAGATTGATGATATTTTCTTTTATGTTTATAGAAGAAGAGACTGAGTTTATCCTGCTGATTGGCCAAGAGCAGATCACCATCTCTATCCCAAGACTAACAGATGATTGAATTCATGACTAAAGATGAACAACCATTCACATTCATGTTCACACATATGGCCAGTTTAGAGTAGACAGTTGACCTAATGTACATGTCTTTATACGGTGGGAGGAAACCAGAGGACTCAAAGGAAACCCATGCAGGCATGTAATATATATCCATCCATCCATCTATCCATCTCTTTCTAAACTGCTTATCCTTCAGGATCACAAGGAACCTGGAGCCAATCCCAGCTGACTTTAGGCAAGATTAAAACTTTAGGCATTAAAGCATAATTCATAGATCTTTTTAAAATAGGGAGGCTTCTATGGTGTGGGCCATAGGCATGTGCTGTGACTAATTGAGTTGAGTTTGACTATAAGCTGTGAAGATGGTATCTCTGCTGCTGTGCTGAGAGTTGGAGCTGTTCTGGTAGAATTTCACGCTTCTCCTGGGCCCAAACAAGCAGGCTAATATAGAGCGTGAGCCTAGCTTAGAGAAAAATAACCAAACCGAGGAACACTAAAGCCATATCACATTCCTCCATAAGGAAAAAAGGCGTCCATTTGCACAAGAAAATGGAGGGTAATTAGGTAGAAAATCCACCCCGAATTCCACACGGCAGCAGTTCACACAGCTGGAAACAGAGGGTCCTTCTTTTGCCGTTGCCCACAAAAGACATAAAGGCACTGTTGAAATGAGATTAGAGGCTATGGAGTAGCAATGGAAAAAATGAAAGCAGAAGATGCTGAGTCTTCTCTTACTTTATTTCTCTCTCACTTGCTGGTTTAATGCATGACTGTCAGGATGAGCAGCAAAACTGGCCAAAAACAAGAGGGTGATTAAAGACATACACATGCAGCTTAACACCAAAGGAACATGATTCATGCCGAGGTGGGCAATATGACTGGAGTCCTTCCCTATCCCAATATTTCATGTTTTCCGTTTCAAAGGCCAACTAACAGAGTGAACAACCAAACAGTATGAGTTTCATAAGAATGTTCTTCATAGCATTCAACCTCTTCACTCAAAAAGTATCAGGCTTATATTTTAAGGGTAAAAACTGCATAATAATCGGTCAGGAATTGTCTTTAATATGGAATAAAAAAGCACAAGGTTTATGTAGTTATAGGAAAATAATCAACAATGGGTTAGTTTAACGCAGCTTAAAACAAGGTGGAGTTACTGCTTAAACCCCGAAGTGTTTAAGTTGACATATAAAAGCTTGTCAACGTCTGGTGAAATCACCAGGAGCGTCTTTAACAATAAACAAAACATTTGGACCATATTGTGTTTAAAATGTCATGGTTTTTAATAGTTGATGTATACCACTGCTGATATTCAGTAGAAGTGGACTCTGGTTCATGTTATATATAGTCATTCATTCAACAACTTTCATTTACCAATGCAAATAGAGTGCAGGCTACCTCCACCAAGCACAAATAAATTATTATGAAGTGCATTGGTTAACCTGAAAAATCTGCCTAGGACTGCAGGTTATATTATACCTTGGCATGTCTCCCCCTAGTGGGCATCTGATGAACAGTCATTCACACATTATTTGCACTTGTTGACCTAAATGAATTTATTTGTTTCTTTCAACATGATCCCATGCACAGATATCCTTCAATATGTAATAGTTTGTTAGTTGTACCACATACTACTCTAGAAAAAAACCTGTCAAAATCCATGAAGTAAATACATTTTTTATGCTATCTTGCACACAAACAAACAGACAAACAAACAAATCCCACCATCATGAATAAATATATGAAAAGAAACAGCATTTCCTTCACCTGTTACAGCAATACGTATATTTTGTATGGTATCCAATAAATAACATGGTTATGTCAAAAACCCGTATAAGTACGTATGTAATAAGGATTTACAGAAACAAGACTGAGTTTTGAGACCTTTTGCATCCTTTATACATGTTCTTTGTTATTTTAAATAAGTAAAGTGAGATTAACAATGATTTGGGCCCCAAACTTGGGTATAGGAACTAATTGTAAAGTTCTCCCTCTGAACAACAACCATCTGTTTTGCCTGGTTTCTACATCAGAGGGAAATTAATGAAAAGTAAATACTGTACTTACTGGAGGCATGACACAACCGCACACAGCAATGGTTATTTATGGAAGGTGTTACCAACCCTGGTCCTGGAGGACTCCCTGCACCTCCCCTGTGCACATTTCAGTGTTTTCCTTGCTCCCACCAAACTTGATTTAACTAAATGATTAATAAACAGGTCTTCATGACTTGAAGTGGGTGTAACAGAGCAGGGAAAGCACTAACATGTATATGACAGGAATTGGGAATCTCAGCTATATGGCAGTATTGTTTAGTTAAAATTTATTTTTATGCATCCTTTTCTAAGACATTGTCATTACGTGCCAAAAATTATAGCAACAGTATGGATAAAATAACTGATTAATCCAACCACAAGAACATTAGAACCACCATGTGCATATACGTACACTGAAGGACAGGCTACAATTAAGTTTGTGGTCATCTGTTGGAATGACATCACCAAGTATTTCTTACCAACACATTTATTATGAATCTGATCTCTGAGATAAACTAATAAATTGGGCTAAATGTAATCTATTGTTCTCACCCGATTTCGATTACATCCCAGGGTCTGAAATAGACCGCGTTTAAACACATATCACTTCCCTCCCCCAGCCTTAAGAAACAAAGCTTAACGAGGTGTGTACGCTGTAGGCTTAATCGGCTCCAACAATAACCGCGATGACCACTAGCCATATGGTGACCTTTAGACCACAGGGAGGCCACTTCATCTAGGGTCCCTTGAGGAAGGGAGTTTCTTGAGGTCAGCTAAGGACAATGAAGTATGGCATTTGGTTTCTAAGGGATCCGCAGTAAACACAAGTAATTGCTAAGGTGCTTTACACACACATTATATGACTACAACCCATTATTAGCTTAAATGCTAATATACTATAACTATATACTATATAGAACATATTTTCCAAGATTATTTTGTTCATTTTGTTTTCAGTTTCAGCTACAAATTGATGGAGAATATTTACAACCAAGACCTTAGCTGGGACAAACATTCCTAGAAAGTAACAGGTATAACCATGGACAATTTTAAGCATCTAAAACCATAAACTTCCATCAAAATAAACCACCTTTCAAATGCTGGGTGCAGATTTTAACTCCTTAATCATGTATCTAAACACGACCAAGCTGGAAAGCCAGACATGTATACCTGGATATACAAAGCACAGTGGCTTGCATAAGTATTCACCCCCGCTGAAGTTTTTTAGTGTTGTAACCTGGAACTGAAATGGACTCAAATGTTATTTTTATGATTTGATTTCAACAATGGGTTTAACATTTGAAAACGAAGATATTTCCATTGTGAGACAAATGTTAAGTCAGTAGGTTTGCTTCAGATCAATTCTCCTATCCGCACTGCCAACGCAAATTCGGGAACAGTGCTAGCTCGGTGGTTAACGCTCTGGGTTACTGACCAGAAGGTTGGTGGGTCAAACCCCAGTTCCACCAGCCACTGTTGGGCCCTTGAGCAACGCCCTTAACCCTCAACTACGTGAGTAAACCACTCTGGATAGGGGTGTCTGTCAAAAGTCCATAAATGTAAATCTCAGGAACAAGTCTTAGTAGAACCAGTTTTGAGCTGGTTTTGAGCCTGATGTGGACAGGGCGATCAATTCAGATCCGTTCAAAACCGATTCTGCCACAGCTGTGATTGTTTCCAGCTTCAACCCGGGGCCCTGACAGATAAGTAGCATAGATAATGGATGGATGACTTATTGCATCATTGATAATAAGAGGCTTATTCTGCTAAATATTTATCTATTTCTAATAATCAGTTGTGCAGAAAGTGTGTACAAGTGTACAGTTAACAGGCAAAATTTTACGGTGTGCTGCAGATGTCACATTTATAATTAAAGCTGTAATGACTTTTTGTTACTACTTTGGAAAGTCAAGGCTTTTAGGAGAAGTCGCAATTACAACATTGTGGTGCTGTTCACTTCTAATAATTCTGGTAATTATGATAATTACGACTTGGAATCAGCAACAGACCCCAGAGAAAGAGCTCATTAGGCAGGCAGGTGTGCATTATAGTTTATTTTTTGTCTTTTTTGGCTGTACACCACTGTACTTGGGGTGGTGGTAGCGGCTCAGAGGGGGGGGATTGGCGACCCTTGAGTGTTAAGTGTTGGGTTGCTGATTAGTAGGTTGGTGAATCAAGCCTTGGGCTCGGGCTCTAAGCATGTTGATGTGGGGGGAAAAGATGTAGATAACCTGCCAGTGTATTTATTTAACTTGCAGAGTGCACCCCACACCCACCCACCCAATGCCTAAGCACCCTGTACTTGCTCGTGCCCCTTTAAAGCCAAGCAGCAACACTGATTTATTGTAGCCATGGGATTATCTTAGCATAATATATTGTACATTAGCATAATATACTGTACATTTGCATTTTCCCATTATACCACTATGTGGACAAAATATATCACTGGTTGTCTTTATTTGCACACTCACTGAATACCCTTAAGGATACATAAGCAGTATGCTCCTGCTCAGCCCTGAAGCCAATTTCCTAAAAATATCACCTAGAATATACGCCGTCGCAGGCATGACTCCAAGAAGAGCTAAAGAAATCCAGCAATGATGGCATTCATACATGATGCGGCCATACTGATCAAAAGGCACAGCTGAGTGACAGACTGGTGATTATAGGCTTATGTTTCCAGCAACAGAGCACTCTTTGTGCCATGTGCAATGGCTCATGATAAAGTTGTATGCAGGATCTGATCTAGGAGCTTTTTCTTCCAAAAAAAACTCCAGCATTCAACCATTTAAGTGTATCTGAAGCTGATGTCTGTTGTGGTCCTCTTCTTTGGAGCTACACTCCAAGCTTTGGTGTTGCTTTCAGCAACCTGTAGCATCATACATTTTTCCGCATCACAAATAGGCACAAATAGGTCATGGTGAGAAGTGCATTGATTAACCTGCATGTGAGGTCACCTGTTTCACATAGTCTATTGAAGTAACTAGGAAAAGGTTCTGCGAAACCCAGTATTTGGCAAAATCTGTCAATCAACAGCATCTTTATGCTCTGAATCGCTCACGTGAAACTTCAGCTTAGTTTAACCCCGCACCCGCCCACTTTGCATTGCTGGAGAAAATTGTGCCTCTCGTTGGTCATTTCGCTGGCGTTCAGTGACTTTG
>JAQMYF010000017.1:5888712-5937282 GCA_030014195.1 Neosilurus mollespiculum
TCCAGGAAATTACTGTTAGTCTATGTGTTGTCCTCTGAAGTTATGGAAACCAGACTGTGTGTGTGTGTGTGTGTGTGGCTTTTTGAGGGTTAAGACTTGATTTTAGGGTTTAGGTAAAATTTTGGTTTAGGTTAGAGTTAGGGTAAGGGCTGGAGTTAATGATTCGGTTGTGATGGTTAAGGTTAGGGGGAGGTGCTAGGGAATGCATTATGGCAATGAGAGTCCTCACAAAGATAGAAGTATTGAAGTGTGTGTGTGTGTGTGTGTGTATGTGTGTGTGTGTGTGTGTATTTGGGGGCTTGGGTTCAGTCCCAGGCACACATTTCTGCAGGCCCAAAGACTCCATAGTTGAATTATGTGACTGAACTTAGTCAGAGGAAGGCTACAGGATTTATCCCAGGCTAGTTATCATTTTAAGAGCTAAATTTAGAAACTCCCATGACTGCCTAAAGCTGGTAATAAACATAAATTCAGCTATTCTCATATCAGTTTGTTTCTGGAGCGTTCTCACCGTAATAGCAGTACTATTTTAATAAGGTACAGACGGTAACAGACGGGGCACAAACGAACGTAAAAACCCAACATAAAATGTCTTAGTATGGTGTTGGGCCGGTTCCAACTGCCAGAAGCATTACAGTATGCAGTACTTTACCATCAGTTCTCACTTTATTCTCTAGAAGAGTATTCCAGGAATGTAACTGTTGCTCTAAAAGATTTCCCTTAGCTGGTGTTGGGATGATGGTGGTGGAGATTGATGTCTAACACACCACTCCGATCTTTCCCTTAGGTGTTCAACTGGGTTGGAATGTGGTGAGTGTAAACGCCATAGTATGTGATTTATATCATTTCCATCCTCATTGAACCATTCATTAAAGATCCCAAGTGGCACAACAGAAAAGCGTTCATGTGAACCCCGATGAAGCCACGGTCGTCCATCGCCAAAACAAAACTAACTGTGCTGTCTGAGTGGGATGGATGACATTACTGTCTCTACCATGTCAAGCACAGAGAATTTTTTTTCTAATTTTGATATACTATATTAATCCCTCAAGGGAAGTATGGCTTTGCATTTAACCCATCCAAAGTGAGCACGCACACACACACACACACACACACACACACACACACACACACTCAGAGCAGTGGGCAGTGTGGAGGAAAAAATCAGGGGTGACGTGTGCCATTGGGGGCGCTGGGTGTTGGTTTTCCATAAATTTTATGCAAATTGCTGGACTTCCCGATCACGTACTCGAATTAATTATTGATCATTAACAGCATCAACATGCATATGAACATGAATAGAGGAACTGTAATGTCTGTGGAATGAGTGATAATATTTCCCTTGTTTAAAGACATTTGTAATCCTGAAATGGAGAACTGTCCAAAGAAGTCCTCTCTAATCAAATATATATTAAAATTGTTAATGATTATACCTATAGAAGAGCAATTGTATGATTTATGTCACTTTTGTATGAGGAGTTTATTCACTGAAGTGAGTGTAAGATTATTTTATTTCGGCCATAGGTCAATTTGACACATGATGTCATCTCTCAGAAAAAGCCATAGTTAACAAGAGGGGTCTTGACATTCCAATCGGAGATGACATATATGATGTTATTCTGTCATTTCTGGGAAATAGACCAGAGCGAACAGTCAGAGTGGAATGGGCACCGTAGAAGCCAATGCGGAGCTGGTAGATGGGGTCCGAGGTTCTTTCTCGAAACAACTTCTTTTGTGTCATTGATTGTATACGTTTCTTTTCCTAAAGGCTAAATAAACACAGGAAAAATGAATTTGGATCTCTTGCGTCATGAACTAGACACTTTTTGTCCACAACAGCAGCCACACTGCGGCACCCGGAGAGCAGTTGGGGTTAGGTGGCTTGCTCAAGGGCACTTTAGCCATGAAAGTAGAGGTAAGGCGCACTCTGCCCGCCACCACACATTCCTGCCAGCTCGGGTATCGAACCAGCAACCTTTCAGTTCCAAACCTACTTCTCTAACCAATAGGCCAGAGCCACCCCAATCATGTGTGCTTGTTAGCTCATGTATGCAAAATCATCCTGCAAGTGTGTTAGGCTGTCCTGTGTTTTAAAAGATAGTAGTTGGATGGTTTTAGATGTCTCAGAAGAAGCATATGTAAGCCCTCACCCTGCCTAATAGCTGCTAGGACAGAGTACACATCCCTACCCCTGGTTCGGGAGTAATCTCCAGCGTGCATATTTGTATGTTTTCCTTCCTGAGTAGAACCGGGTGTGTTAGAGCTGGGCAAACACTCAAATGTTGGTACTCCAGGACCATTGTTAGGAATCTCTGAAATAGAGCTAGCAAATGGATGTTATCAATAGAGAGAAAATTGGGAAAAACACACACAAAAAAAATGTCAGGCTGCTCTAATATCCTTGTCGATGTAGGCAGCGCCATCCAAGAAGAAACCAGGCCTATTGTGATAGAAATGTGGTAACATCCAAACCCGAGTGCCAAAGGCAAAGTCCAGGCCACTAGTCATGAAAGCATACGATTATGAGTTTAAATCCAAGGACCTTCTAAAAATAGGCCCAAACATTCCACTTTTAAATCTTTAGGCCTAAGAATAACAGTGTGCCGAGTCTCCGAGGAGGAGCACATCATGCTCACAAGGTTCAACAGCTGAGGGTTAATACAGCTGCTGAGGATTCACATGATCAGCCAACCTACACCATCAACATGTGTATCTAGAGCACACGTGAGGCCAAGTGGAGGAATCACTTCAGCACAGGGCTCACATTTATCAAGTCATTCCTAGAAAGTCCAGAGGGTGCTCAAAGAATTATGGGTAAAACTGATGAGGATTGCCCTTTGTGGTCTGGAAGAGGCATTAGCTCAACGTCTCCTAATTCATGCGAGTTCTGTATTTGTGTTTGTAATAAAATACATATTATTTATATATATATTTATATATATAAAAAGCCCTGGAGTTTTTTAAATGTATTTTTAATTTAGTTTATATTTTATGAATTGACTTACGGATGAAAGAAATGAAGGCCGGCAAGATGGAGTGGTGGTTAGCACGTCCTCCTCACAGCAAGAAGGTCCTGGATTTGGCGAGGGACTTTCTGTGTGGAGTTTGTGTGTTCTTCCAACGCTTGCGTGGGTTTCCTCCTGGTACTCTGGTTTCCTCCCACAGTCCAAACGCATGCCCATTAGGCTTATTCGTTGTCATAAATTACCCCTAGGTGTTGGCCCTGTGATGGCCTGGTAAGCAGTTCAGGGTGCACCCCCCCCTTCGCCGAGTTGGCTGAGATAGGCTACAGACTCCCTAATAGGATAAAGTGCTTTGGCAAATAAATGAATGAACTAAATGGATTGAGGTGCAATATAATGGGGATTGGGTTGAATTTGTCTTAGAGTGACTATGCCAATTCACTCTCTCTCTCTCTCTCTCTCACACACACACACACACACACACACACACAGATTTATACTGTTTATAACTTAGCTGAGTGAAACACCCTTATCTGGCTGTAGATCTAAAATCAGTCAGAAACACTTACACATGCAGACTTGCTTCTGTTTACAGTCTGAATCCCTCGAGTTCTCTCTGACCTCTCCGGTTTCAGATGCCTTTCAGGCTATTTTTTCCAAGAGAAAAGTAACACACTCCAATTTTCTGCACCCCAAACTCACAATTCTGTGTTCCGTATTCATATATGTGTCAAACTGTAGTCGGCTCAGCTATTTATTAACCCTCAAGCATTTACATTAATTTAACCATCAACGCCTTTCATCTAAAAGTAACTATAGGAATGTCCTTGGGACCGATTTCATTTCCAAATCAGTTAAATGGCAGAGTTATAAGTTATAGCCCCCCCCCGCCACCCTTCAGAATGCTCTGCGGAGACACCTAGTGCCCAGACGTTGTTCGATTCTCATTTAAATTGGTGTCAGAGCCAAGGCCGAGGCATGGCAGTCAGATTAGCTCCCTTTATACTCCGATACAAAGACAGCAACAGATGGCTGTATATGATCTGCATGTCTGCACTGTGTTCATCAGCGTCTCATTGATGAATCTGTCGGGATGTGATCGCAGATGGTACACCAGAAGACTAAGCGGCTTTGTATGAAAGACTGCAAAAGACTCATTTTCTGCTGACTTTCTGCTTCTAGAAGTTTCCACAGTGCTGGTTTATAGGGAAGGATTTTCTGTGTATGAAGATTAGTGAATATCTTATATTGCAATTAAATGATCAAATAAATACAACTGAAATGCATGTTGTTGTTTTTTTGTTTGTTTGTTTGGTGTTTTACAGAAATTGACATACAGTGCTGTTGAGATTTATTTACAGTAAATTCATACATATTAAAAAGTTAAAATAATCAAAATAGACATTTTACTAGTGATTTGTTGGTTAAAACTCACTAGCTTTCACTCTATCCTTCAAAACGTTTTTGAAAAGAAAGAGAGCAACAGATTAGTGTCCAAATGTGGCATCAGACATGTTACTGATATTTGGCATAACACAACCCACATTACATTGTCGAAATTGGTTCAAATATCTGCTTGGATTTCCATTTGACCCTCAAAATCATCCCATTATCATGTCTAACCTGAACATGCAACGCGCAATGTCTTCACGCAAAACAGAAGAAACAACATTCACTACGTGATAAAAAGTGATTACTGAACATAAGTGTTCTTACAATCATCTAGTGACAGGACCACATGTGCAATTCCAAAACGGGTCAATTACATTTACCAGTTTTACTATTATATCTAGACAGGAAAGGATAAATGTTTCTAGATGATCATTTTCAACATCGCTGCTGCTTCTCACCCATTTAAAGTCAGATTAAAATGACAACAGAACCATGATCACAGGTGAGAAACAACCTGACTCATACAGCATGACCCAATAAAACCTCCCACATTTCAAAGAGAAAAGAAAAATATATATTAAAGATAATCAGATTAAGACTTCATTCAATACAGTTTTTAATGCATCATGTTTTAATGATGATCATCCTCCAAATGGTGGCCGTTATCATCGATACTTACTTAGAGGCAATTTCTGAAGGCTGCCATTGCTTGAAAAGTCACGTCAGGTTAAAGAGTGGGTGGAACTATCTCCTTCTGAGTAGCAACCTTAAGGGCTTTAAGAGTTTGGGGTTGATTATTATACACTTGTGATTTAAGGTAGCCCCATCAAAAAAATAAAATAAAATAAAATAAAATAAAAATCACAACAGGCAAGGTCAGGGGAACGAACAACGGGCCGGCGACCCAACATCACCACGACAACATTTTCGTCAGCACTTCCAGAGATACTTCTGAAACCATACACCGTGTTCTTCAAGCTCAAGGTGTTCAACTTGGGGTTGGACTTCCAACAGACCTCAGCACCACCTCTCCTGGCTCACTAAGTTTTATGCATGCAAATAATAAGTTGATTACCTTATTGTTATTTTTTTTTTTAAACCGTTGAAAGGTGGGCGTTTTTTTTTTTGGGTCACCCTATAGATGTTCATGCTCACATGCTGGTCTCTGCAAATACAACCGGTGTGGAAGATGACTTCAGTTCTGACTGAATGCTTGTTTTTTCTTCTACTGTGCTCGTTTTCTGGTTGATTTCCTCCAGTAGGAGAACGTTCGCACTCTTCCACTGTCTGTACTTATTGCCATCCAACACTGAATCAGCTAAAACCTGCTCAATAACCAGGAGGTCTGCCTCTTTGGCCTGCAAAAGACAACCACCCACACACACACACACACGTCAGAAAGATGTACTGCCTTTCACACTACATGAGACTAACAACAATGTGCACACTGTATTTGAACATGTATTTTTCTTTTAAGTGATAATACTGACACCCTGTGGTGGATTATATAATTGCAGTTCTGATAAATACTGGTAATTACTGGAAATCATTTGCATAGACTGAAAAATTCAACAGGTCAGATGTTATTTAGCACCATTTATTATTTACAGTTAGAAACAGGTTGAAGTGAAATCGTAGATCATCGTAATCGTAGAATTAGAATAATTAGAAATAAAAATCAATTACAAATTATTCTGAACTTTAATTTTATTAGGGGGAGAACCTAGACTAACTGAAGTAAACTCCAGAAAATCACCTAAATTAACCACGTGTAACACACTCACTCACACCCACACACAGACACACACACACGTTACTGATGTTAACACTGTTTAATTAACTGTTAAACAAAACTCAGCTTACATTTACGGCATGACAGACGCCCTTACCAGGGCAATTTACATATATCACTTTCATACAACTGAGCAGTTGAGGATAAAGGTTCAAGGGCCCAACAGTGAGAATTTGGTGGTACTGAGGCTTAAACATCCAACCTTCGGATCAGTAACCCAGAGCCATAACCACTGAGCTACCACCGCCCCTTGCTTACAGTAACTTACAGTCTTATGTACAAGTGCTCTCACTTTTAAACCACTCGTTAAATCATCCCAAAAACCCATCTGTAGGTACAACAAGTGTTAATCACTAGTTAGAGTAGGCACGCATACACACACCCACTCGCCAAACCACTTAATCTTTTTATTAGGGTCATGGGGAGGCTGCAGCCTATCTCAGCCAACACAGGGTGAAGACAGGGCACACCCTGAACAACTCACCAGACCATCACAGGGCAACACACTCAAAGCCACTCACACCTAATTAACCCAATGTGTCTTTGGACTGCTGGAGGAAACCCAAGCAAGCACAGGGAGAACATGCAAACTGCACACAGAAACGCCCTTGCCGAGAACAGGACTCAAACCCAGGACCTTCTTGCTGCGAGGCGGACGTGCTAACCGCTATGCCACCGTGGACCCCTAGTAAGAAAACGATAAAAGGGAATTCTGGGAACACGAAAGGCCAGACATATCAATGTAAGAACCTCAAAGATATTCTACTACAAGGCCGAAATTTTGCGCCATTTCCACGTATGATGGATAGCAGGGGCTTTGTAGAAGTGTATAAGTTTATGTAAGTCCCCTTACATGCTCAATGTGGTCTGCAGCTGTGAAATAGAGTGAAACACCAGGGTATTCGTTTTACAGAGCCATGATGACAAGGTACTAAGTGGTTTGTGTTTATTTGAGGACACAGTCTCTCTCTTTCAAACCAAAGCCCGAGTCGTGTCATTCTCACTCTTGACTCACTCTCATAGTTATGTTTCAGACTGACTTGTTTAGCTAAAACCCCTGGGTGAAAATATTCGAACACTCATCATTACTACCTATTAGCAAGAAATGCAGGCTGTCAGCCTGTCAGCTCTCCTGCTTCAACACAGCGATCACAGAATCAATCATCACAGACGTCTGCTTTCTTCTGGACTTTACGAACGACAAAGAAAACCGAAACCATTCACACATGTCCTACCTTCAACGTGCTGTTGAGAGCTCGGACCAGGTGCAGCTTCTCGTTGATGGTGTCGTTTTTGCAGCGCCTGATGAAGGATGATCTGTAGTCCCGCTTAGTCACAGGCTGCAGTTCTCCACATGGGGACAGGCTGGCGTGTTTGAGGTGCAGATACAGCATCTCCAGCTCATCAGACGGCGGCTCTGGAGGAACGACAACGTGTACAACGTGACTGCTACATTTGCTTGAATTTGAGTGATGTGTGTGAGGTGCGATTTTTATTTAAAAAAAAATTTAATAAAAGGTTATCAAGTGCATTAATTCATCTCATTCATTTGCAAAACTGCTTAGTCCTGCTATTAGGGTCACGGGGAGGTATTTCAGCCAAGACTGGGCGAAGGCAGGGTACACCCAGAGCAGCTCGCCAGACCATCACAGAGCAGCCCACACAACCATTCACACTTAGGGGTCATTTGGCACTTATGTTCAGTAATCACTCTTTATCACGTAGTGAATGTTGTTTCTTCTGTTTTGCGTGAAGACACTGCGCGTTGCATGTTCAGGTTAGACATGATAATGGGATGATTTTGAGGGTCAAATGGAAATCCAAGCAGATATTTGGACCAATTTCGACAATGGAATGTGGGTTGTGTTATGCCTAATTTTCATGTCTTTGGACTGTAGGAGGAAACTAGAGTACCCCGAGGAAACCCACGCAAGCACAGGGGAGCACAAGCAACCTCCACGCCGAAACGCCCGAGCTGAGCCTTGGACTCGAAGCCAGGACCTTCTTGCTGTGAAGGGGACGTGCAAAGCACTATCCCGCCGTGCCGCCCTCAAGTACATTAAATGTATTCATAATCGGAAAAAGGGTACACCGAGATCCAATAGCAAATGTTCACTTACGTTCGTCGCCATGGTAATCCTGCAGCCGACCAATGTCACTGTGCTCACTGACACACACTGGTCCCTGAGAGTTAGAGCTGAGCTCCAGCCACGACTCACTGTCTGAACTCACACCCTCTGAGGTGTTACACACTGGAGACACAAGGGGGAGCATTTCCTGGTACGGAGATGAGCTGGCGTGTGGCGGAGGAAGACAGCCCTGACAGACAAATAGGCGCACACACACACACACACACACACGCACACACAAAACATTTATATACACACACATCTGGACAATACTGGGATAATTCACTCATGCAACATCAGTATACAGACAGCATTAATCAGTAATATAGATATAGTGGACATGTAAAAACGCTTATAAAGTTTTTGTCGGTCAGTCCCAATAAAAGAGGCTTGGCCTCAGTCACTCAGTAGGACTGCTCTGTTAAAGTAAAGCCACAGAGACCTGATCACACCATACTGCATCAAAACATCTTAAAAATATAGTATTGCGTCAATCACTTGCTCCGTACAATACCTCTTCATACGGACCTCAGAGTACTGATGTGTTGAGACACACCACGTGCAGCTACACCTCACATGCATCACAATGTAGAATGTGTACAATAGTCTACACATCCTGTCTAGACACACAGTACTGTGCAAAAGTCTTAGGCAGCCTAAAGAGTCATCACACCAACTATTAACCGCTTCATTTTTTACTGTTTATTGTGCTTTACTGAATATTTTTACATAGAAACATTGAATTTAATTATTTCTATAAAAAATATAAGTCGTCTTTGCTTTATAGCTTGCGCCTAAAACTTTTGCTCAGTACTGTATTTCTTCATTTCTTATGTTATTTATGGTATATGCACAATAAAAAGCATGTAAAACTGCACTAGGAGGAGTTCAGTATTAACCTGAGGATATATAAAATCATTAGAACTGCTCACATTGATGGAGGAGGTGGTTAGTTGCTCTGTGTACTGGGATCCGGTTTCTTCCAAATCATCCTCGTCATCACTGGCTTCACTATAACACTCTACACACACACACACACACACACACACACACACACACACACACACACACACACAAAGAGTTAAAGGGACACGTCATGACCAGAGACCACATAAAGGAAAAGGGTACTAACTCTGAACTCTTGTTTTCTTTGAGTGACATATGTGGTCAGGTTTATAAAGCACAGAAATAGGTCACAATTATGACTGTGTGTGTGTGTGTGTGTGTGTGTGTGTGTGTGTGTGTGTGTGTGTGTGTGTGCACACGCTTGTAAAAAGGTTTAGCTTCATTACCTGCAGTGACGACTTCTGGAGGATCTTTCTTGTTAGAAGCTGCAGTTAGTTTACTCAACCACCTGTTATCTCACACACACACACACACACACACACACACACACACACACACACACACACATTTAATCATAATAAATTACATGCACAAACATGAACACATCGTGCCCCAGTGTAAACCCAGGGTTAACGTTTTCAATTTTCATCAGAAAATATCGATGATTATAACGTCCGTCTGTAGAGAAAATAAATAAAACCTTAACCTCAGATGCTAGTATAACCCTTTAGCAGAAATAACTTCTGGTATTTGTTTTGCAGAATTGTCCACTAGTCTTTGACATTTCCTCCCTGAAGTTTTGTGGCCATTCTTCCCATGGGATCAGCCACATGTTCCCCAGCCCTCTCTTTCCCAATGCATATGTTCCCCAGTCCCTATGGGGTTGGGGTTAGGGTTAGGGTTAGGGAACATAGGTACAGGGGAACACAGGCACTGGGGAATATAGACATGGACCCCTTCCCACAGTTGCAAGATGTTCGAGGGTTTTTTGCCTGTACTGCCCTTTTCAATGACTGCAGACTTTCACCACAAGAGTTGCAAGAGTTACCTGCAAATCCTGTAATGGAATTTCAGCTTCTTAGCCTTTTTTTTGTAGTAGTCTGCTTTCTAGCTACATTTGCAGGGTGACCAGTACTGGATAAATTGTCAGTCCTTTGAAATATATGCCGCATGCAGATGATTTCCCTTACAGTTTCAATTCCAAATAATTTAGAGATCTATTTAAACATCCACAAGCTTTTCTGAAGGTCCTAGGAGGATATTGATATAATAGCAGGATGACACCAGACCCTAGATGTCAGGTTTAAATAAGACAGGTTCCACCTGCAGGAGGTTCTAATCAATGACACCCATTCTGAAACACCGGATTCTAATGGTAAAGAAAATGTGTAGAAATGAAAAGCTGCTTTTACACAGGCAGATGGAACAAGTTGCCGCCAGAACAACTTTCAAATCCATGGCAAGGAGGAAGCTAGAGGGACAACACACAAGCAAACCGCTGGAGAAGAGACGCCCATCTAACGTGAAAGCCTGTGAATTGACCTAATTACCCTGATGGACTCTATTGCATGCAGGTGAACCCTCCTGCTTGTCACCAATTGTGTCAGACGGCAACTTGCGCCACCTCGAAAAAAGAAAGGAAGTTGCACGCGCCACTGTCAAGTTGTTCTGGAACAAATTGTTTATACACAGGCAGTTGCACTGGGGCAACTTTTCTGGGTGCAAGTGTAGCTAATATATTATGTAAATATTTCTGTGCATCACTTTAGGAAAGAAAAACCACAGGATCTCTTCTTCAGTAACTTACAAGTCCCATATACAGTATGTGGTTGGGTATTCTAAAATTACTGCAAAACCCCCCCCACCACCACACACACACACATGTTCCTACATGGTCCATTTGTCACACTCACTTGTACATGTCTTGTGAGTTTTCGGCTGCAAAGAAGACAGTCACGATCTGCGGGTGGCTGGCCTTTATAGCACTGCAAAAAAAAAAAAAAAAAAAAGGAGGAAATGATTGCTTACATGCATCACCCATGGAGGCTTAAAGACTGAACTGTGCAGAGGCTGAGACTCTATATGTGTGTATACATTTTAAGAGACAGCGAATGTGTCACGAAAGCAGTACATTCTCTCTGCCTGCAGCGGAAGTGGGAGTGTGGGGTCTGAGCACTATAGTTAAGTTGTGTTTACCAGACTATTTCCTGTGCCTGAGATTGTGACAGCATGCTATTAGCACAGATGCTTTGCCACTCTGAGATTATTACAGTGTCTTAGTGAGGGGCTTCAGCTACACTGGGACATTGAAATGCATCAAAAGGAGTGTCGAAGGCAAGTTTGGTCATGATCATGGACAAAACGCCTGATTTTAAATGCTCAGTAAAAGCAGGTTGATTGTATCAACATGGAGCTTTGAATGTTAATAATAAACATCTAAAAAATAAAAGGGGAAAAAAGGAAAAAAAAAAGGAAGACATTGTTTTAGCGATGAGAGCATGAAGGAGAAATTAAAGTGGTAATCAATACTGTTAAAAAGGGGCAGGGTGTGTAAATGGCTGTGGTGCTGATTGTCCCATTCGTTCTCTCTTATGAAGCAGACTGGAGCTACAGAATCCCGAAAACAACAAAAACGATCCCCATTCACAGTCACTGCTACTCACAACAACTGAAATACATTGTCTGTAGAATGGATAATAATGAACTACAGAAACAGGTGTTGTTTGATACGAAAGCCCTGGACAAAGTTTGGAACAACTCCTTCTAATGGATGTCACACAGATCAGGTGGATAATGATGGACAAGTCAGTCCTTACACGATGACTGGAGAGCGCGCTCCAGGCAGAAGCACCTCACAAGGAAGAATCTGATGATGATGATGATGATGATTCACTCCCACTTGCTATCAGACATCTACACTGATACTGATTAAGTTAGGAATAAAACTCTTGGAGTCATGATGAAGTCTTGGAGTCAACTTTCCAATGAGCACTCATCACTATGTACCATTCCTTTTATTTTTATGATTATTCATGCATTACATTTTGTTTGAATTAAATAAAGACACTTTTTGTCCTTTGTCCATTTATGGTTATATTTAATAAAGTGGGATGTCTGCAAGGCGACTCAGTTCCTGTTATCGCTTATGAAATAACTGCTAAAAATTGCTCGTCATTACCTCACCAGGCTCTCTTTGTTGTTCCTCTTGAACACAAGGAGACAAAATTAATCAGCATGACATGTTACCTAGAAACACCAAAACCCTTGTACCGGAAAACTTTGACACTGGGGACCTTCCAGGAAAGTTCCTTCACAACATAAAAATAAATAAAGTAAAATAAAATTAAAATAAAAAGCATAGCAAGGACTGTCCATTCCTTTTTGTGAATAAAATGCTTAATCTCTTAAGTATTAGTTTAAGATGACGTATATTTGGTAACTTTGTATGCCTATTAATCAAAACCTAAAGCCGAGACCAATGGGATAACAGTTAAAATAGTAAACAGCATGTCTACGATTAAACTGTGTTACAGAGGTGCACTGTGACAAACTCACATTCTGTGGCTGTTTGAACTCAGTGGTTTGAACTGATATTTTGCTGATTCACACTCACTAAATAACCAAACCAAAGGAAAAAAAAACAAAAAACAAGACACTCACAACTTCCTCTTGCACTCATGCGCCTGGTCCAGAGTGAAGTCTCTCAGGTTGATGTAGCCCTCCGCCTTCAGAGCCTGTTAGGAAATGAAGATGTGATCCAAAAGATTCATGCAGGACGTCTGACTCTGAGCATGTTCTGCAGCTTGACTTTTTAACAGAAGCCTGATTGGATTTCAGCTTTTGATTGGATTAAAACCCCTTAGAAATAGCACTATTTGCTCCTTAACCTAACAGCCAAACCCTTAATCACTTGTGATCAATAGCCTTGTGATAAGGGGTAGAGACTTTTATCATTATGATGCTAATTATCTATTGGTTTTTACCACTCGAAGCTAATTATTGCCCGGAGCAGATATTAGGATAGAAAGACTTTTCATAAAAGCCCTGTTTATGGAAAAGGGCAAGGTTGCTCAGCATACGCAAGGGTTTTTTTCTCTCTCTCCGTAAAACAAAAGCAGACAATTAGCTTCAGCAAAGGCATGTCTGGTGTCTGAAGTTTGCTTCTTTTCAGTGCAGTGGAGAGGAACTTATAGGAACTTCGAATTGTCCAATTTGCATGTTGTATCACTCTGTGTAGTTTCCAGACTACAACACTACCAAAAAAGATTGGGCAATGTTTGAGGTGTATAAGACACTACAAATTGCCATCATGAGGTCTCGGTCTCTGATTAAGACAACACTAGGACAGATAATATATTTAAACCAGTGCGTTAATAGAAGTGCTACTTTCCAGTACAGTGGTAATCTTATAGAAGGATAAATCAGTAGACACAATAAAAAGAAAGAAAGAAAGAAAGAAAGAAAAATAAATAAATAAATAAATAAATAAATAAATAAAAACGCTAAGGTGCGCGACAATGATTTGAGTGTCTAAGACTGTCCATATTTTATATCACTGGCAAAACTGTCTCATAGCTAACGGTCATATTTGTATTAATTTTTAAAATGTGGTTCAAATTAACTAGGTCATGTATCCCGATTGTAGGCCACAACTGGTCCTCAGAAGTGCATACCATGTACAACCTGTTCTCTGAGACCATCCTGGGTGGTCAATATGTCCTTGAATCGGATTAAAAACTACTTATCATACCTCCCCTAGCTGGGTTTCGCCTCTTGTGTGGCCAGCTGGATGACCTGACCTTCCTACAACCTGAGGACGTAAAGGAAGGCATGGCTAACCCATGCTCCACCATGCCCGACGAGGCTCCAGCTCTCACTGAGTACTTCGGCTCTACCTATGCCTTTGGGCAGCTACGTCACCAGTGCAGAGAAACCACCACTCCAGCTGGAGTCATCAAGACATTTCAGCTGCACCACAGACCACCCATGTTCCTACCCAAAAGGCAGAATATGCCCTACGCCACCCTTAACAACCAGCAAAAAAAAAAAAAAAACTTCTGCAAGGGATGAAACAATAAGTTCTACAGTCTGGTGGGCCATGCCAACCCAACAGTGTAGACTGAGAGCCTCCAAGCAGATGCTTCCACCATTGGTGCAGTTCTGCTTCAACCAAGCGCCTGAAGAGGAGTTATGTGGAGCTTCAGATGCGTCTTCATAACCTGGTGGTTGACATGAAGGAAGGCAGGAAAACCCTTCCCGAGTTCCTCCATGGCATCAGTCACAACCTGGGTGGACAACCCAATATCTAGGCCTGCTCTGTACGTAGTGTATATATAGTGTAATATGCAATATACCATAATGTGAATTTATGTGAATCATTTATCTGTGATTTGTTTTACATTTATCTGTAAAAAGTGTGATTTGTTAACAATTTATAGTCTTGTTTTTTTTTCTATAAAAATATAATAAAATATATATTAAAAAACAATAAAATAATTATAAAACTTATAAACTTCATTCCTCGGAGGAGTTGTCCATGGTATGCAGTTTGTAACCAGAAGACTGGTTGTCCGTCCACGATATATCCCGACCTTACAGATTGTGTAGCCAGATCATTTGACTTGCTAGCCACTATGTTGCTAATTCACTGCACAGCAGATGAACTGATGAACTAGCATGTGCAGCATGTTAAACACTCATATGATAAAACAAAAAAAAGGAAGTCCCAATCGCAATGCATGCAGATGTTTCTTTTTAGTTATAAGACGTGAGACAGGTCATACTGAAGGTCACTGCAGTCATCTTGAAGCCAAATCACCTTCGTAATGCAGTTATCTAGTTAGGCAATTTGCTGGCAGCAGCACAGTTCGTACACAGATAGCCAATCATACAGATACAGGTCAAGACTGTGGCTAGAGAAATTTAAGCTAACAAGAAGGCTAAATATAGTAGCTTAAGCAACCAGTCTTTACAGCCATGGTGAGCAGAAAATCATCTCAGAACTCAAAAAATGTCAAAACTTGTTGCAGTTGTAGTAACATGGTGGTTTTCACAGCTGTCAGGCAAGAACTGTTTCTCTTTCTATTTGTTGCAGAACAACCCCCAAGACCCTAATTAGTCATGCTTTAAAGCAGCGCATTCCACAGAGACTGCCCTTTTGACTGTAACAGATAAGCTACATGCAGTAAGTTTTGCCAAGATCGGTCATCGGTCCTCATCCTTCTTGATCTTTCACCTGCATTCACAAAGTCAACAACAAGACTCACTTATTCATCCTCAGGAGTTTTGGAATTCATGGTTCAACATGGCAATCGCTTGCTTCTCACCAGGAAGGTTGCTCATATCAGATTACATGGAAGGGATCCACATCTTCTCCATACAGACTCTCCACTGGTGTCCTCCAGGGTTCAGTATTTGGTACATTTTTGTCTCTCTGTAATGTTATATTCTCACATGGGTTCTCATACAACTGCTACGTAGATGACACTCAATTTGTCCATTCTTTTCTAACTCTGACACCCTTGTTTCTGTCTAAATCTCTGCATGTTTTGCGGATATCTCATCATGGATGGCAGGTCACTATCTGCTTCATCTCCACATTCAACAACATGACCCAGGACAGTGTTTGCAGTGGCATGTGTTTTAAAGGTGCCTATTAACAAGTGAATAGCCCATGTGCTTCATCTACCATTATCAGATCATTTTGTGTGAATACGAAGGTTTCCCTGCAGAACCAACCCAGCTCACAGGCTTAGTATCTCCTATTTACCTGTTTTACATCTTGTTTTATTTCTGTGTCTGTTTACAATAGCAGTAACAATACAAGACAGCAACCGAAGCAACAATCTTACGCATATGACTTGCACAATAACTTGGCAATGCAATACAGATTTATAGAAAGCAGAATAGTCAGAGATCAAGTGTTCTCAGCTCTCGCTCACCTCAAGTGGTGCAGGGATCATTGGCATTTGCAAACAGGAGTAAACAAATGGTTTCAGAAAGAGATTGTGGCCGATATAATTTTATTTTCAAGAGATACCATTAAATTTCATGTATATTTATTATGACTGGGAAGTGAATGGGGCCCTTTTGGCTGGTAGACACTTCCTTGATTGGGGAAAAATGCCAAATGTAGACACCCAACACACCTTGGCTGATGTATTACATTTTGGAGTAATTATACATATTTTTCATCTTTGTCTAAAGTATTCTTTGAAAAAATGTTTAAATATTATAAAAAATAAATAAGTGGTATGAAATGTAAACATATTTCTATATCTTAAAACCACATATGACTCACCATTACATTCGTGTACCAGTACACAGAGCATCCCTTCAGCACGACCCAGTATTTCTTCCATTTAGTCCTAAGAAAGGCTCGGCTCTCTCTCTTTTTGTAGAGCCAGCCGTGACAGTCCACCTGTCCGAGGTCCTTCACTGAGACCCTCCTCCGACTCATCACAGCATCGCCTGTAAGCCACAGAAACGACATATATATATATATATATATATTTATATATATTGTGTATTAGATCAATATGAGGCTGATCTGCTTACCTTGACCAGTCGCAGTGGGGAAGTCTTGTAGAGGAAGCTTAAGGCAAAGGCAGAGAAGATGAGAAGTAAGAGACAACGAGAACGTTCCCAGAGCGATACAGCCATCAGCCCACACAGATCATACAGACAGGGTACAGTTTCAAGATCTCTCTCTCTCTCTCTTTCTCTGCCTCTCTCTCACTTCCCCTCCCACAGACCTCACACCCCAATGCACAGCAAGAGTGTTGCTGTTTGACCCTCTTTGTTTTTTCTGTGCAACCATGACACCTTTTCATGAACATTAAACAAAGTCAAACACTTACAGACTCCTTCATGTCACTCATGTCTGCAGGACTTTCATCAGAGGACAACAAGTTCTGCCAGGAAAGAAAAGGAACCACCACTATAATCATGTATACTTCAGGTACACTGCAATTAACTTCATTCAGCAGTGAACATATTTCAGATTGTAGCATGAAAAAGTTTTAAAGACTATTAAACTAGCATTTAATTGCAATTTTGTTTGCCAATCTGCACAAACAAACCTACAGGGATGACTGATCATATGTAAACACATATATCAAAAATAACTCGGTACTGAATCACATTACCTGAAGCCAACACTGGAACATGTGCAGCTTCCAGGCAGTGTATAAAAACCCCTGAAGAAACACATTAGTGCTCATTTTGAGGAAACAAACACACAAACCTGGGCCAGACTTTGGGCACCTTGTTCATTCACAGCTTTTAGCGGTCGAAGAAAGAATCGGTTCCTTGGAAACGGATATTTCAAACGAGTCGTTTGGGTGAATCGATTCCTAAGCAGGATAAACGAGTCTTTTTAACTTTACTTTGTTTTCTCCCCAATAAATAAGATGATTTCAACAAATCTGTTTTAATCAAATATTTTCATTCATTCGCGGGGAGGCTGGCGACCATCTCAGCCGACTCTGGGTGAGGGCGGGTACATTTACAGCATTTGGCAGACGCTCTTATCCAGAGCGAATTACAATTATAATTTTATACAACTGAGCAATTGAGGATTAAGGGTCTTGCTCAAGGGCCCAACAGTGGTGATAGTGGGGATTGAACCACTGACCTTTGGGTCAGCGACCCGTCGCCTTAACCACTAAGCCACCACTGCCCATCACCCTGGGTACACCCTGGACAGCTCGCCAGGCCATCACAGGGCCAACACTCACAACCATTCACACTCACACTTACACCTAGAGGTGATTTGGAACAACCAATTAGCTTACTGGGCATGTTTTTGGACTGTGGGAGAAAACCGGAGTACCCAAAGGAAATCCACCCAGGCACGGGGAGCACATGCAAACTCCACACAGATACGCCCGAGCCCGGGAATCGAACCCAGGCCTTCTTGCTGTGCGGCATACGTGCTAACCACTACGCCACGGTGCCGCCCTGCATCAAATATTTTTTCTTCAACAAATAATTTCCCAAACAAACTGTATATATAATATTTATAAAGTTTTCAATATCTATATATTTTTAAGTACCCCATTTATAGTAGATAAATTGTGTGTGTCATGTGTATGTTAAAGGGGCAGTGTGATATTTGAAGAAAATAGTCATGAATGGTTTCATTAAACAAGACATAATCATTCATTAATTTTTTAAACCACTTAATCCTACTAGGGTCTTGGGGAGACTGGGGCCCATTTCAACTGAATCTGGGCAAAGACAGTGTACCCCCTGAATAGTTTGCACGTCCATCGCAGTGCTAACACACAAACAACTATTCACACTCACACTCACACTTCGGGCAATTTAGAAATGCCAGTTGGCTTAAGGTGCATGTTTTTGAACTATTGGAGGAGACCAGAGTAACAGAAACGCCCTCACTGAGCCCGGGAATCAAACCCAGGACCTTCTTGTTGTGAGGTGGAAGTTCTAACCACTATATCGCCTTGCTGCCCCTCAACTATTCATTTAGGTGGTGGAAATTTGGTTTACCAAGGATACTCGACATGAATTGGGTTCATCATACATTGGGGGTTTGCAAAGTGATATCAATCTTTTTTTTTTAAAAAGTCCATGTTCTAATAAATTTTCATCTTAATATAAATGTTGTGAATTGCATTTCTTTTCACCATGGTTTTAAAGAGAGGATACCTGACTCACTGTAGCCTTTCTATAATCTTAAATAAGTCTGGCTATTGTTCTTTGACCTCGCAACAAAATGATCCCACTAAAGATAATAACACGCGCTGGATGTCTTTTTATTGTTGTTGTTGTTTGTTTGTTTTTAAGTTCTAAAGGCTGAAAATCCCAAAGTAATCAGCAGTTCTTAAAACACCTAAATCAACTTATCCTTAATTAATCAATTATTTCTATTATCGGTTCTGCATTTCTCACCTTGTCCAGGTGGGCTTCCTCTGGACCATCAAAAATATTTGGATGGTCATAATAAGCTACTCATAGGTGTGAATATGCGTCAGAATGTGCGTGCATGGTGGCATGCAAGAGACGTAGTTTCAAAATCAGGATGATTAAGAACTCTCATTTCACTCACTCGTTTGCCAAACCGCTTGATCCTACTGTTAGGCCTATCTCAGTGGACAGTGGACAGAGGTAGGTACACCCTGAAAAGCTCGGATGACCATTGCAGGGAATGAATATGAACTGTAAATATGATGTTCACTCAGGTTGGTTTATTGAATGATTAAACTATATATTCATATAATTAGACATTAGATTTCGCCACTGAGCAAAATAATAATAATAATAATAATAATAATAATAATAATAATAATAATAATAATCACAACAACAAAACAACAATAATAATTATTAATAATAATAATAATCAAAACAACAACAACAATAATAATAATAATAATAATAATCATCATCATCATCATAATCATAATCATAATCATAATAATAAATATAATAATGTGCTGTATCTGTAATAACACTAGATGTCGCTTCTGAGACACAAGGGAAAATACTCCAGCAGTCCAGTTTAAATTACATTTGAATCTTTATTAAATTGTATGTAAACTAATGCAGCATGTTTTCTCAGTAGTTTACTGGATTAGACCTTTTGCATAGAGGATCAAAAAAAATTAAGCAACTTCAGAATAAAAGCTTTTAAATTATTACACATCTAGGATATGGATAAAAAAGTGGCAGCCTTAACGGAACAGGAGCAAACTTTATACTGACACTGTTAAATCCTACATTTTTTGAGTAAGGTTATAACGATTTATGTAGTCAATGCTTTCTATGAACCATATAAATATTTCTGGGTTTTTTAGTGGTAGAATTTGTTAATTATGCCAGTTCCAAGCCCTCAATTACATAAATCAGTATTTTAGCTAAAAATGAAATGTACACAAATTCCTACTTTCCACAATGTTTTCAATCTGTTAAGACATGTTTGGTGCCTGAGGTCACATCTTCTTTATACTGATATGAGTATAATGAAGAAATACAAAAATCCTGTATACTTTTTTAAAATGTGTGTGCGTGTGTGTTTACATTCATTCCATTTTTGTCCAAATTATTGTTTTAACATTAAAACGGATTGATCACGGCTAGTGAAAAACCTGCTGCATTTCTTCAAGCCACCTTGAAAGGAAACAGCACAGCAGTCATGTATTTAAAAAATCTATAATTAAAACTATTCACATGTTAAGACACATTTACATTTATAGCATTTGGCAGACACACTTCAGCAGAACAATTTACATTGTTATCACATTTTTACAACTAAGACAGTTTTGGGGTTAAGGGCCTTGCTCAATGACCCAGCAGTCGTAGCTTGGTAGTGCTGGGATTTGAACTTTGGGCAGTACAAGGTATAACAAGTCTCAATAATTCTTAAACACTAGGCTACCACTTCCCAGACACCTTTGTGCATGCTGAGGACACTCTCCGATCATTTTTTGTACACAACCAGTGGCCAGACTTAGAAGATCTAAGAAGTGAGGTACATGAAATTGCACAAAGGCGCATAAAGTAAAGAAAAATACAGAAAACATGCTCAGTGAATATAAAAAAGTCAATAATTTATTAATTAAAAACAGCACACTCCTGACTTATTACAAAAGACTCTCCGAGCTCTTACTCATAAACTCTTTAATCCTATTAGGGTTGCTGGATCCTATCTTAGCCGACGCTCGGTGAAGGAGAGGTATGCCCTGAACAGCTCGCTAGACCATCGCGGGGCAAACATACACAACCATACACACTCACACACACACTCACGCCTATAGGCAATATGGAACATCCAATTCACCTAACGTGCATGTCTTTGGACTGTGGAAGGTAAACACAGTGCTAACTCCACACACAAGCACCAGAGCCTGGGACTCGAACCCAGGTCCTTCTTGTTGTGAGGCAGACATGCTAACCACTATGCCACCGTGCCACCCCAAAAGACTTTGCTTAATAACTAAAAGAGGCTCTTGTGCACGTTGCTAATTAAAAAAAATAAACCAAGGTGTTAACTACAGTGGATAGAACTGTAAAAAGCTCTTTAATAAATTCTTTATAGAAAAGTCTTTTGATCAGCCAAGAGATTTTCCAAGCTTTCTATCCCATGAATCTTCTGAAATCACCTTCTCCTATAGCTTTTCACTGAATTTTTTTTCAAACTCGTCAGATATGTTGGACATATGTTAAGGATACGCATGTTTCTATATAATGGTGATTGGGTGAGTTCTACCAGAGGTACTGCCCTTCACCTTGTCCCTAGGTGCCTTCCAGATTTTTTTGGACGTTCTTCAAACTTTGTAGACATGTTGGACATGTGCTAATTATACACGTATTATCATAAAATGGTGATTTTTATCAGAATTATTGCCCTAGGTACTGACAAAATTACCAATTTACTAGGAGAGTCTTATTTAGCAGTAAATATTTTGCTCACGTCAGCTCTTGAGTTAAAAAACTCATAGCTAACAAATAACAAATGTCTAATTTACCCAAAATTACGGCTGTTTTGTTTGAACCCACATCCACTTCTTTAAGGACATCAGACCCACAGTGTGGGTTAGGATACAGTTTTATGGCTTCTTATACTCTATAAGCACAAATAAAACCTGGCTGTGTTGATGAATATGGTAAATTAATTAGTGTAATCTTTCTAGCATTTTATCTTTATTGCACTTGGTGTCACTGCCTTCTGGGCTTCATCTGTTGAGGTTTGATGATAGGCTTGTAATGAACACCTGGAAATGATGCAAATGATAAATTTGTTGGCCTCCTGATGAAACCTGCCATCTCCATTTTTGGTCAAAATGAGATTTTGCATGAATAAAAAGATAACCCTCTGCATCCACTTGAAAAAAATGGTGGCTCCATCTAGCTGTTTTGGGGGTACAATCGAGCCCCGTTTATCAGGGGGGTTACATTCCAGAACCCCCTGCGATAAACATAAACCTGCGATGTAGGGAGACCTACATCTTTGTGTATTTAAACACAAATAAAACATTTGTAAGCATAAAAATGCAAATGTAATGGAATAAATAAACATAATAACTATTTTTTATAGTTTGAGACCTAAACACTCTGCCAGGTACTTTATTGGATAACTGTTATCCATCTGAATGAATGTATTTGTTGTTTTGGAATTGGCTTCTTAAATTTTTCTCTCTTTCCTTATTGATAGGACACTGTAAATTATCAATACTGTACCATATTCATGGGTTCCTTTATTAGGAATTCTCTTTTAAGTATTCTCGATTTACTGTACAGTAATACGAATTTTATGAACTATTTTACACAATTTCTGTCTTCCCACTGCTATTCAACCATCACTGAAATTCAACCGGTAATACAGTAAATACTGTATGTTAGAATGTATAAACTAGCATAAAAAAGGCTTATTTCTTCGCAAAAAGCTGTAAAAAATGACCCGAGGGCAGTCGTGGAAAACCGTGATATAGCAGGGATTTCTGCAATAATCGAGAGTTAGGTTCCAAGAATAAATCCGCGATATAGCGGGACCGCAATAAGTGAACTGCGATATAGCGGGGGTTGACTGTAAATTCACACACACACACACACACACACACACACACACACACATATATATATATATATTTGTTTACAGTTATTTTTTTGTCATTAATGGAAAAAGTAAAAAATGGAGATAGCAGGTTTCATCAGGAGGCCGAAGTTATGAAGATTAAGGCATATATTTATGTTTAAAGTAGGTGAGGCTACAGCAATGGGAGAAAGTCTGACATCAAATATTGGCTGTAGGCATGTAACACAGAGCAACTATCTGTATCTGTAACTGTGCATCACACTTTTTAAAACATTTCTTAGACATGTGTACCTGCCCTTGAGGTTTTCTCTATTTGATTGGTTCTATATATCAAAATATAAACAAACAATGGCAACCTTGAACAAATGGTGACTAAAAATGACTGAATAAAAACTGCAAAATGCATCACTGTAAATTTATCATCCATCCACATTTGGCAGATTCAGATATCTTGGTTTCTGGTAAACATTACACCTTTTGCCTAACCTAACACCGTTCCTTTAACACTCGACCATAAACATAAAAATAACAAACCAATATTGAATGAAATAATAATACTGAGTGGAGGTGAATAAAGTCAGAGACACAGTAAAGACACTCCTCTCTACAGTGTTTATCAGTGTGTGAAGAGCTTCAGACGGGCGAACCAGGCGGTTAGAGGCGAAGGCTCAGAAGACCTCTTAGAGGAGCGTGTGGTTCGGTTCCTGCGACGTGTAGTGTCGCGGTACAGAACGGTGGCGCTGCTATGCAGCTCGGCATTAATGAAACACTGGCTGCCACGGATGTGGTCAACTCCGCGTAGGAGCTGCTTCTCGCTGGCTGCTCGGTACGGCACGGGAAAACATGGGGCTTCTTCAGCGATTGGGGGAATTCGCTCGTTGCTCATGTACATGCGTGACACGTCGTTACCTGAGACACAAACGACAGAGATGATAAGGCTGTTAGATATCGTGTCTACCATTCCATATACAGTTGAGTGCTATTGTATAGGTTTCTTTATGTCTGACTGGTAGGAAAGTGTTGATACATTCCCTGCAGTTCTGGTGTTAGTAAGCCAATTCACAGGTTTATATCAATCCACTTGTAATTGCACTCAGACAGCAGAGACATTAGCAACGAATAAATAAATAAATAAACAAATAACTAAATAACTAACTAACTAAATGAATAAATAAATAAACAGACAAATAAATAAATAAATTTTATATAAATAACAGAAAGTACACAGCACCCCCTGCTGGGACTGCTATAGCACAACAATTCCAAAAAATCGTTACGAATCCATTCCTAAATTCCAGAATTTTTATACAGATCACCTCAAAAATCGAATTGAGTTTTCATTGTCCAAACCCCCCACCTCTTGTACAACTTTCCTGCTGAAATTCCAACTCACAAACACCAACTCAAAAACATAACCTCCATGGCAGAGTTAATGAGCCCTAGTGTAACACTCCCGTATCTCTTACTGATAATTATTAGTCACATATTTGGGTTTGTTACTAATTAAGGTTCCTCACATGTACCCAGAAGGTCATGAGCTCTACTTACTGGTAGGTCCAAGAGTGAGATCCTTAACCCCTAACTGTTCAAGTCACTAAAAATAAACAAGTATCAGCATTTCAACCATTAATCTCCATACTATGTACATTACTGTGTATTGTATGCTAATGTAGCAAATTCCTTCCTTTTATTTACTCCCAATGGATCTGGTTCAGGACTGTTGGACATGTTAATGTTAAAGGTGCAGTTTGAATTGTTTGAAAGTGTTTCTAGATTGTGTATAATCACAGAATGTCATATTTCCCCCCAAATTTTTCCATCACAATTTACACTGGTATAACCTCCACCTGCTCAGGCATACACACCGACCGGATCTGACCTGACTTCAGTGTTGCTTTGAGTAAAAGTATTTTCAAATGATTATATCAATAAATGGAGGGCATGAAGAGCAGGTGTGCTCTGTGAGGAAAAGCGCTAAGGGGAAAAGCGCTCCGAGTGATATTTCTGTTTGCTGTTTGCGCTTACCTTTCCTTCCAAGAGCCCAGGGGGAGTCAGACAGGCCCACACACGAGTCTGCAGGCATAGACACAGGCCGTGGCTTCCCTGCAGAAAACACACACACACACACACACGCATTGCCATAATTAGCCCTGATTAGTAGTGTTACAAACACAGAAATCTCACCGTGCTAACACTGTGCTGATATCAGGCCCACTTTTTTCAAACACATTAAGATATAAACAAATGCTTTTTAGTGATCACATGTTCTCATTTATGCATTATTGTAATAAAGCTTTATATTTATTTAGATAATGTGCAACTTTGTGACATATTGCTGTGTTTGTTCTATTTACACATGGACTCAATTCACACAGAACAAACTAAGTCAAATTTATTTGTTAAATCAGTAAGTATTGCATCTGAAGAACGCATTCAAACTCCAGAACACCACGGGAAATAAAACTGAAAATAAATAATAAAATAGTTAGGGTTATGGTTTTTTTTATTTTTAAAACTTAGACCTGAAAATCTCAACCAGGGGTGAGACTGAGGAAAATACAGAAAAAAAACCCCGAACAAACATTTAAATATAAATAATTCGTTTTCTTATCTGAGAATAAATATTTAAAAATAAAGAAACAAATACGAATCAAGATGAAGATATACACATACATACACACATATAATTATTAAATTACTCACTCACTCATGCTCATTTGTCAAACCGTTTAACCCTACTAGAGTCACAGGGAGGCTGGAGCCTATCACAGCCGACATTGGGTGAAGGCGGGGTACACCCTGAACAGCTCGCCAGCCCATCGCAGGGTCAACACACATACACAACCATTCACACCTAGGGGCAATTTGACCCCAGGGACTTGAACCCAGAATCTTCTTGCTGTTAGGCGAACGCGCTAACCACTACGCCACCATGTCACCTGTTATTAAATTAAGGAATAATAGAGTGGAAAAAATATAAAATAACCAATTTCAAAATATAATATTAGCCTAGTTTATTACCATCATCATTATTTATTATTATTATTATTATTATTATTATCATTATTATTATTATGTCCTAGTGCATGGTATTAGAGGTTGAAGAAGGTGTGGGTATATGTTATATGTATACTATATAGACACTAAGCTATTTGTCAGTTACATGTTATTAAAACTGAACATGTGTTTGCATGTTTGTGGCTCTGACCTCTGGAGGGCGTATGTTTGCGAAGTCGGGCCTGTGGAATGGAGGTCTCTGGAGGAGAGCTGCTGACGTTGGGTTTGCTGATGTAGTCTATGAGATTAGAGCGCCGTCTAACAGCTCGGTCAAGAGACGAGTTTGGGGATTCAGGTGCCTTTTTCCTCATTCTGACTTGTGGACATGCGCCATCCTTTACCTCCCTGTACCGAGAGAGAGAGAGAGAGAGAGAGAGAGAGTGAGAAAGAGAGAGACCCTAATTTAACTGTATTCTATATATAATGCATCACACCACCCTGTCATTGATAATTTTTCTACAACCAAGTCAACAGTCACTCACCGTGGTGTGTATGGAACACCTGGAGGTGGGGGTAAGTACAGGTCTAAAATGGCTGGCTTCTCTTTCTTCATATCACTTTCTACATTGGATGAGTGAGCAGCGAGGCCGGGAGGAGTGCTCTACAAAAAATTAAACATGCATTTGACTACAGCTTTCACAAAAAAAAAAAAAAAAAAAAAAAAAAAAAAAAAAAAAAAAAAAAGGCCTTCAAGCCTTCTACTCTGAAGGAATAAAATCCACAGCATTCTTCCTGTAGCCTAAATCAAGTCAATCAGTTGGGACACGTTTGCGGTGCAAAGTTTCTGCAAAAAGCTTAGAGCTGTAAAGCTTCATGTTTACATTTCATCACTGCTAACCTGCATGCTAACACCCATTTGTTTTGACAGGAACACCATTTTTACAAGAGTATAGAACATTTACTCACTCACTCATCCGCTTAACACTACTCGCGTTGCAGGGAGGCTGGAGCCTATCTCAGCCGACACTGGGCAATGGCAGGGTACACCATGAGCAGTCCATCGCAGGGTCAACATACAAAACCATTCACACTCACACCTAGGGGCTATTTGCAAGAGACATTTAGCCTAATGTGCATGTCTTTGGACTGTGGAAGGAAACCGGAGTACCCGGAGGAAACCCATGCAGCACAGAGAGAACATGCACACTCCACACAGAAACACCCAGGCCTGGGAATCGAACCCAAGACCCTCTTGCTGTCAGGCAGACGTGCTAACCACTACACCACCGTGGCGCCTGTATATAACATTTTCATATTAAAAAATGACTTTAACTGCAATATAAACACATAACGAGGGCAATAACTTGTTCTTTAATTTTATTTTGTTAGGAAATTGCAGTGGTATAAGAAAAATAAACACTCTTATTCCCTAGAGGGACGTTCTATTATATTAAGTTCCGGGATAGTACCAGTAATTCTACCTCACAACACGCCACATCACACCACCTTGTTGTTTGATTATTTTTCACATAACACCACGTGTTTCCCTGTTATACTGGAAGACGACAATAGTGGTGAAGAAGTGTCGATGTGTGTTTGTGTTTCTGTGCACTGCAGAGGCATACAGAAACTATGCCTGTGTGTGTGTGTGTGTGTGTGTGTGTGTGTGGGTGTGGGTGTGTGTACATGTGTGTCAGGGTCTATTTAGAGATTCTCAGAAGCCCATTTCTCAGTACAGTTGAATATCTTCATTATATTTAATGATTAATGATTAATAACTACCACATCGACAACTCAAGAACCTTATACACCCAAAACAACAACAACAACAAAAAAAAGGCAGCCAGTAGTGATCAGGGTGCTTTACTGGGATGTGATGCCAAGTTTGACCTTTTAAAAAAATGTATGTGAAGACCACATGTATATGGAGAGAACTAAACCAAGCTTAACAAAACCAATAGCCTCCTGACATTTAGAGCCGAAACTTAATCAGAGTTAAACACACATCCTGAAGTGTAAGGAACCCACCATCTCTCCAACACACACTCCCATTGTGTACCCACATTATGAGTCATGCGTAAAGTCAGTTTTCTAGTGCGTACGTCTGTGTGTGTGTGTGTGTGTGTGTGTGTGTGTGTGTGTGAGAGAGAGAGACTGACAGAGAGAGACGGAGAGAGAGAGAGAGAATTCACTTGAGTGTGGGTCTGTGTATGAGTTCATGGTATTAAGGGTCTCATTGTCTTTTGTGTGAGATGCTAACAAAGCCATTCATTAGCATCCATCCTGGGTGGTAAGGGAATTTCGGTTCTATTTCTGTTCTGCGCCAAAACAAAACAATGAAATGACAGGCAACAAAACGTATCTATCAGTACATCACAGATGGAAAGGCTGTCAACTATACACTAAAACACATTAATTACCTAAAAAGAGATCACACTGCATAAATCCTATTGATGGCTCAATGACATGATTTGACATAACCTACTTTTTATCATGTTAGGGGTGGAGCTTAAAGAGGTTGCTGTGGTTTATTCACTCAATCGACGAACCATTTCATCCTACTAGAGTCGTAAAGAGGCTGGAGCATATTTCAACCGACTCTGGGCAAAGGCGGGGTACACCCTGTACAGCTTGCCAGTCCATCATAGGACCACCACACACACAATCATTCACACTCACACCTAGGGGTGATTTGGAACAGCCCATCAGCCTAATATGCATGTCTTTGGACTGCGGGAGGAAACCAGAGCACCCAAAGGAAACCCACGCAAGTGTGGAAAGAACATGCAAACACCACAAAGAAATGCACTCGCTGAGTCCGGAACTCAAACCCAGGACCTTCTTGCTGTTAGGCAGACGTGCCAACACTACGGCCGCTTATGATTTTCTAGACAGCCAGCGCACTGCATGAGAACATCATTACACCACAGATGCTAACTATAAACACTTAAGTGGTATTTCATTGAAAGTGTGGGGATTTTAAATTAGCATTCGTTCCTACTGACGCTTTTGTGGTGCACCTCGATGACATGAGGTACCACACAGTGACCTGGCTTTTTATAATTATAGTAAACACAACAAATGATTCGAGACCAACTATTAGGAGAAAGGAACTGTTTAGATACATTTGCATATACAGTCTCCCAGTTATACTTTAAACTGTAGTAGAATGTGACCATCATTCTAAGTTTTAAATCTGCAAACAAGCAGCAAAGTACCAAGTAACAATTCATTTCCCTACTTTCATATTCAAATTACTTCTTTTATTTCATGAAAATTACTCAGCAGTTAATTTCCTTAAACAAATCCACTAAGGGTAACCTGATGTTCCTTCCTACTTTACAGTTAGTTCCAATTCAAGCGTGTCTGTTTTTCTTCTTTTCACTGTAACTTTAAAATAATTCAGTGATAAATATAAATTACACAGTCAGTAGACAGAATATAATTTGCCTCCTGTCAGTTATCGAAACTTGAAAGAGCTGTGCATGCCCCACCCACAAGAGACAACAAGAGATAACATTCACAGCAATGCGACAAGAGACAAGCCTGGAGTAGTTTACAAGGCAAAACAGGCAGATGCTTTATAAGTATTAGAAATGAATACTCAGTGAGCTGTGTAGTACTGTCTAACATCAATTGTATTTTTCTTCTGGCATGTTTTTGGAAGGTATGAGGAAACAGGAGAACCTGGAGGAAGCCCATGCGGAGATGAGAAAGACGTGTACCGAACCACAAAACACAGATTGTAACCTGAGCTCATGATTGAACTAAGAATTAACTTTACCCACTGTCACGTTTGGACTGATGCGGGAGAGCGAGAGGATACATTTGCAGATAAAATAGCATATTAAACAGAGGAATGCAAAGTCGACAAAACAGGCAGAGGTCAATCAGTCATACAAACAACACAGTAGAGACAAACCAAAATTACTGTTGATAAGGCAGGCAGAGATCATACACATAAACACAGTGTCAGAGGTGAGGCAGGTCACTGGTAACAGGAAAACAAAACTGTGTGTCAGAATAACAGGACTTGATAATAACTGGCAACAAGTGACACAGAGAAATAGTACGCAATGATTTCAACCGAACAAAGTCTTTATATACATGGTGCATGTGAATCCGACGTGAGTGAACATGTGACCGAAGTCATGTGACTGGGTTAGGTGAAAGAACTGCTGGGAAGTGTAGTGAATATCAGAAATGCTGCTAAAACGTGCACCTTGCCACTCATAAAAAAAAAAAAAGTTAGTTATTAAATTTTGTTATTGTATTAAAAATAAATGTTAATAATAAACATACAAATTTATGCAGCTGTACATTTCAGATCCAAGATCTGCTTAGAGTCAGCCAACATCATACTGACTGGCCCATCAGTAGATACACCTATCTGGAGCTGTGCTTTTTGCCAGTGCCTGAATCTATGTCTGAGTAATACTGACCTGCACAGCTGGAGGCCTCCAGCGCAGGTTCTTTAATGGAGCAGGAGTGAAGTTGCCTGTTTCTGAAGGCCTCTTCTTCAGCGTGAGCAGCACACTGTGTGGATTCTCCTTCATTTTGGACACAAGGTTTTTCAGATGCCAGCCCACCTGAAAAACGCCACAACAGTCTCAAAGCACAATCGCAAGAAGTAAAACTATTCTATATATCTAAGCAAATGGAATTATGGTGACCAGCCTCAACAATGTAATCAGTGATCAACAAAAACACAAACCAAGTAGGATTTTTATATTCATCTCATCTATATACATTAGGACGAAATATTAACACTGGATAGAGTAAAAACACATGCCACAGAACTACAGTGCATCCAAGTGGGACGTTATTCAGTGATTCAAACAGTTTTGCTTATTGGGCTTTTGACATCACAGCACAAAACGTGATGTGCTAAACATATGAAGCATAAAACAATAAATTCATGACTAGGTGGCACGGTGGCATAGTGGCTAGCACATCCACTTCACAGCAAAAAGGTCCTGCGTTCAAGACCTGGACTGGGATTGGTCGTTTCTGTGTGAAGTTTGCATGTTCTTCCAGTGCTTGTGTGAGTTTTCTCCAGGTACTCGGGATTCCTCCCACAGTCCAAAGCCATGCTCATTAGGATTATTGGCTGTTCCAAATTGCCCCTAGGTGTGAGTGTGAGTGTAAAAGGTGTGAGTTGGGAGCAGCCATGGCGTAATGGTTAGAGAAGCAGGTTTGGGACCTGAAGGTAAACTAAACATGTGGCGGCGGGGGGAGTGAGCTGCACATTCCCTTCCTCCACCTTCTACTGCTCTCTGGGCACCCCAATGTGTGGCAGCCCACTGCTTCAAGTGTGTGTGCTCACTGTTTATGCATATATGTGTGTGTGTGTGCTCACTTTGGATGTGTTAAATGCAGAGCCAAAAATTTCCCTTATGGAACTAATACAGTAAAACCAAAAAAAAAAAAAAAAAAAGGTGATGGACTGCCGAGCTGTTGAGGGTATACCCCGTCTTCACCCAGAGTCGGCTAAGATAGGCTCCAGCCTCCTCGTGACCCTAGTAGGATTAATCCGTTCGGCAAATGAATGAATGAATGAAATCAAGACTGCAGCTACCTATTTGCCTGTTAAGTGTGTGTGTGTGTGTGTGTGTGTGTGTGTGTGTGTGTGTGTGTGTGTGTGTGTGTGTGTAATCTCTTATTCTTTTCCCATTCATATTATGGCATCAAATAGACATCTGTCACTACTTTTCAAACTCTTTTGAGGCACATCTGTATTGATTTACATAAAGAGTGGTGCTTGAAAGTTTGCGAACCTTTCAGAATTTTCTATATTACTGATGGTACAATGAATTCTGAACTATACCAGCGAATTCTAATGGAAAATGTCAGGACATCTGTTCGGTAACTGAATCTCAAGAGAAAACGTAAAGCTACTTTACAATGTCTACAATGCTACAATGTCAATTGTAAACAGCTGAATTGAATTGAATTGAAGTGGGTCATGCAGCAAGACAACTAACTTTTAAGTCTTTTGTGAAAATCTGATATATTATATCCTTTTTATGATGAAATACAGAAAATCCTAACGAGCTCACAAAGTTTCAGGCACCACTGCCAAGATGCTAAAATGAGTAGTTATTAGCTTACATTACCTTTTAAGTTCCCCAGAAATCCACTTAATGTGGCATAAAGACGAAAACAGTGTTATTTTTAGCCAAACTATCCGTGCACTGTGATAAAATAATTGTGATAAAACCCAAAATATCACAAAATTATCTTATCAGTTCCAAGCACTAAACATTTTCTTTCTCAAATCCCCTTTTCTTTATCAGCATGAGAACTTCTGAGGGACTGACCACTGTCTGCTGGTTGACCTGCACCACCTCGTCACCGGCATGGATGCGTTGTGTTCTGTCTGCAGGAGACTACACAGAGAACGAGGTTTGGGATAAGATTCACATTTAGCTGGATGACAATGAAAAGACTGAAGTGTTAAAGGAAGAACATATCACTGCTGGGATAAAATATCTGTCCTGAGTAGGAATATTTTCACTCACATTCTCTGTGGTTCCGGTGATCACATGCAGGCCATCGTATGTGGATTTAATGTACATCCCCTTAAAAAAACACACACAATATCTCAGTGAAATTACTGCAGCAATGATATCAGTAATGCCTGCAATGTATGTGTTGCCGAAAATCACTTACCAGTCCGTCAGCTGGTTTAACGTCAGTGATGTGGACCTCCTCCAGACAGGTAGTGCGGCTCTTCAAGGGGTCGAAGGTTGTCCTCCTGGTCGCCTCACAGACCCCAGTTAAAACTCGAGCCTGAGAGGAACAGCCATCTTCATTATAAACCAGAAAAATGGACAAATATAGGTGTACAATTTTACATTCATTAAACAAATGCTATGTTCAAGTGCAGTCATCTTCACCAGGTTTAAAAGAAGATTGCTTTTCACCACACGAGAAGCTGAAAGTTTCTGTTAGCTTAGAGATCACGGTTCGGGGCACAGTGGTGAGGTTTCTCAAACTGTTGGAAACCATTAAACGTTAGGTTTGTTGGTGATGCTAATTGTTAGTACAGTGTTACTTTGTTGGGTCTTAGTTATTTTCCAGCACTTTGGGAAAAAAGATTGATATTGCTGAAAGTTTTGCTTTGCTTTTGATGGATTAACTGTTTCAAAGACTTAACTACTATGTGCCAGTGAGCTGTAGTTGGCCTCGGTCATTAGCACACAGAAGGTAGTTATAGGTTGTCTGGTATGATGTAACTAAACACCACTAAATAAAAATCATTCTTCTACAATGGAGAACATCTGTAGATGAAGAAGAATAACATGTACGTACATACAAGAAGCCCACTGGGGCAGGACTAACATTGCCCAATGCTTGTGGGAGGAGCAGGGAATTGGAGAGTTGAGGGTTGCCAGATTGAGCTATATGAAAAATACTCAGCTGCCGGCACAATCTTATTTTATAATTGAATCTAATACACGTCTGCAAAATCCAATTGTACACAGTTAGTATGTCAGAATGTATCTTCCTCTTCTTCCTTTTCCTGCTTAATAATATTAGCTTATCTGTGTCAGACTTTGGCAACCAGACCTGCTTTACTGAAGACAGCTGAACTAAGTATGTCTAAGCTGCTGACTTTATCTGTTATGAGGTTACGCAATTAATGCGCTAGATACAGGCCTATAGCGTAAGCCAAGTATGATAACTTCTCAACTGAATTTTGTTTAAGCCCTTGTCATTAGTAATGTTCTCCTGTCCCACCAATCTATGGTCACGAGGCCCTGCTGAGACATATTGTTACAGGAAGCTGACAGTGCTTTGTTTTACTCCGTGGGACACTGCAGCTCGGGTTTGTCTGAACAATAGTCTGCAATTCTCTGCCTTTCTGGATCTATTTAAACATGCACAATCAGTCAGACGTGTACAAATGCTTGGTACCTGGAATCCCTGGTATGTCGGGTGGGATCAAAGCTTATCTGTGGTGGGAAAGTCGAACTAAATCTGAATCAAGAGTTGTGTCGATCTGAGGACGTGACGGACTACAGAGCTTATGTAACACAGGATACCCGGGCACATGCCCGAGGAAAACATCCTAGTTCTCTGCTGATTAAACAATAGAGCAGGACGCGCTTTCGTGTTCAGCTTCACATTTTCAAGAACAGAAGACGATTACTTTAATATGCACCAGCAATAACGTGTACACTGTACTGTACGGATGTGATAGATGGAGTGAGGGTAAAGAAACACTAGGGTATGCCTTTAAAACGCAAGAGATGTTCCACTCACCACTTCCAGTATCTTCTCCTCCATTTCATACACAGCACAGTCCTGGAATTATAGACAGAGTCTGTAATGAGCTTTCACGTCACTGGATAGTTCCCACAGGAGGGAAATGAGGAATCATAAGCACATAAACAAATCAGCAAATGCAAACAAATGCACAGCAGCATCTCTCATCTCTCATTAAAGCTGAAACGATCCTATTTTTATTCATGACTTGTATAAATAAGATGAAAGTGATGTAGATTGTGATAAAAACTACGGGTTCAGCCGTGGCCTTGACAAAAGTTTATGATGGTAATTAGAAAACCTGTTTGGAAAATTGCTCTCTGGTCCAGAATGCGTGTTTGTGTTGGATGCACCTCATGTTATAACATGACGTTACAGACATTATATGAACCACATAAATCCACCTCATGTTTGAGAAAAAAAAAGTGCTCATCTTAAGTAATGCAGCTTTAATTATTTATGATATAAAATGTTGAGATTTGGGAATTCTGTAGCCTAACAATTATTCGCCAAAGGCAAATAATTCCGTGAACTATTTTCGGAACTACTCATCAATATTAACTGAGCCTGAGCCTGTTTTGGTGTATACTACACAGGAACATAAGAAAAGCATACTAAACAAGATTTGATTTTTTTTATGGTTTATTTTGCCATTTTTAAAGTGGTACACATCACAACACTCACGTGCACTCCATTACGGCATCTTTTAAAACTCTTTTGAAGCCCATATAGCATTCTTTGTATTTTTTGGGATGGCATTTTGTTGAATTTCTAATGTATGAGTCAGTGACCATGACAACCGATTAGAGTATCTATCATATTATTCATTCATTCATTCATTTTCAACACATATACAACCAGCTCACACCTAGGATTGATTTGGAACAGCCAATTAGCCTACTGTGCATGTTTTGGACTGTGGGAGGAAACCGGAGTACCAAGAGGAAACCCACACAAGCATGGGGAGACCCTGCAAACTCTACACAGAAACACCCAAGCCTGGGAATCAAGCCCAGGCCTTCTTGCTGTGAGGCGGACATGATAACCACTGCACTATCATATTATATAAATATTATTTAGATGAGATGTCAGCTTGCATTGTTTGGAAGACAGTAGTCCAGTGTTTAGAGAGTTTAGAACAGGGAAATGATATGATGATTCATAGTATGGTTAGGTGCAATATTACAAAGCTACAGTAGGTCAAGTACATTGTGTTATTTGCGTCCTACATTCAACCAGGATTACACTGTATGCCATACTCTACACGAACACAGTACTGTGCTCTATTTGTGATTCCACTATAGAGTATTGAACCTGTGATGTCACAAATCCATGGAAGCATTTTTGCTGGATCTGAACAAACATTTTAAATGACATCAATGGCGTAGCGTGACTATCGTCATTGAAAAAAGTCTTGTTGCACATGTGGACATTTATGTATAAAAGCCCATATCTCACCAATCTATTAACCGATTTTAATCAACTATGACTTAAAAGAACCCTCTGATGGTAATGAATAATATGTGCTAACAGCAGTATTGGAAAGAAATTTCTTATAATCTTTACAGCTTCTTAAATATAAACATCCCCGTTTTTGCCTGGAAAAAAGTCCTGTCACCAAGACTTAATTTCACTTTCAAAACTATATTTATTACAGAAAAATAATCAAATGGCCTTGTTTATAAATAAGTATATAATACTGTAGCAAATATAACATCATATTGAAAAATTCCTCTGCAAACATGGCTATGATGGTATCAGACTCCCAGGTGCTTGTCATGATGAATAATTATCAAATTAAAAGAATCAGACACATCAAGATGTTCAAATTACAAGTAATAAAAATTTGTAAGTGCTACTAAAAATTCTTGAGGCCCAAGACACTTATAATCCATTTTTAATACACAAGTAAGCTATTTTAGAGGGAGGCTCTACAGTCTGTTGTCAACCCTATGGTGAGAAATCTGAGCCACCTGTAGGTTTGAAACATAACGGGAGGCAATAATCTGTTGATATTTGCGTCTGGTAATGTTATCACCCATCTTACATAGCTTTGTGATACCTGTGTACTGCAGGTGACCTTAAACCATGGTGTTTCACTTTCATACATGACTGGCTCTTCGGTGAACTCTGGGTCCATCAATTTTCTAGATGGTCAATAACAACATTGGTGGCATAGCATTATGATACTGAATTGATAATTAATCTCAAATATCATTTTTTCTCCATGTTTCTGTTAATAACAGTGTTAGTGCCTTGATAAGCACATCATAGTGTTCTTGCTGTGTCTTGTACAGGACCCGTATGGTGTATGGTGACCACTGCAAGAAATATGATGTACGGTTCATGCTGAAGCAGACATTGCTTGCTAGCTAATGGAGCTTTTGAGGGAGTCATCAGGAAGCTAACTACAACTTCTGTGCAGCCAGTTGTTTAGTGGATAGTTTTCCTTGTATGACCGAGCTTTCCTATGTGTACCAAGGGTGTCTGAAATTTCTTACTGCTGCTTGCAAATTATTTTCATTTGGTTTTAGGAGATCTTGAAGGCTTGTACAGTTTTTGCAAAAAGGTTTTATAAATTGCCTGAAAGCTGCTTTAATACCGGTATTTTATGTATATTTCGTTTTTTTTTTTTTAAACTAATTTTATTAATTATATTTTTACTAATTTTACTAATTACTTTGATGCAGAATTTCATGTTGCATGATTGCGACAAGACTTTTGCCCAGCCTAGAATGGATATGTTCATCTTTTATTAGCTGTAAAAGTATAAATAAATTTACAGTTTCCTGTTGCTTTCACAAAACAATCTGTATACTTGTAGGATTAATGTAAGGCATAGCTGATAAAAATCGGTTAATAGGTTGGTGAGATATGGGCTTTTATACATGAATGTCCACATGTCCGACAAGACTTTTGTCAATGACTGTAAAGTTATCGGTGTAAAAAGGACAGTGGTTCATTCCGGAGTGTAATAATCGATCAGAGAGCCACCCTTTTTAAATTCTGTAGGTATCTTAACAATTTCGTGAAGGTCACGCAATAACTAAATCATGTGTCACAACATCATTTAAATACCTGCCTAATTAAAAAAAAAAAAATGCATCTCCTTTTAACTGGATCTTAAGGAAAGTGGCAGAGTGGCTCTCTAACTGGTGACAGCACTGACCCTTTTAATACTGATAAATATAGGCACGATACGCCATCTACGCCATTTTGAATGATTGTGTAGATCCAGCAAGAAAGCCACCTTAAATGTGACATCACACTTCCCTACTCTAGTGTGCCAACAGTTTTGAGAAAGGATCACAAATGGGTTTGATGGCTAGGTGTCCCAGTACTTTTGGCCATATGATGTATGTAACGTATTTTATCTTGAGAATTTGTTATGTTAAAGACTCTCTGAGATGGTCTCATGTATACAATACGAATAGAGCGTGTGCAGGATGTAGACCTTCTGTACAGTGGTGGTGAGCTCCAAACACAGCTGGATGATCCTGTTCTTGATGGAGGTGAAGTCACTGATGCCTGTCAGGGGTGTTCTGTTGGATGAAGAGAATAGACAGAGGTTTCATTAATATCAAAGACGAGCATTTCTGCTTCAGCTTCAGATTATGGCGTGTAGGGTCTCAAGTCCAAGCAAGCATCGTAGGTGTTTGTGATGGAACAAGAGGGGTGTCCTCTGTTCCTGTTAGTCTTATGGTCATATCTCTGTAGCTGTGCCAGTCACAGCTGAGTGGGTGTGGCTTTAACATCTGTCAATTCTAATAATATATTCTTTGGTATTTTTTCAAAAAATTCTTTGCAGTGATAAAAGATTTAGTTTTCTGCAAATTTAGCTATCTACAAATGAATCTTGTGCATGCACACAACAGACAGTGTGTGTCTGAACATCAGCATGTCTTCTCATGTACCTGTCCAGCCAGGCCAGCATGCCCTTGGCTGCTCCTATAAGCTCCACCACAGCAGTCAGGAACTCATTGGGTGGCTTATTTGAAGTGCTGCTCTCGTGCGACGGGCTTCTCCTCCTCTCTGAAGCACAGTTGTGTAGGTTATTAGATGTTGCTCTCATCCGGCCAACCAAAGTCTTCAGATTTTCAGTCTCCACCCCATAGTTCTGTAAAAAGTGTATCCATTCATACAATAAGAGTGAACATATAATGAATACTAATTGCATAATCTCACCATCACATACCAGACTTATCAGTCTTTGAATTATTTCTTTCATGAAATTCCTTTGAGCACTCAAGTGCACATTAGGAGACAAAAGCAAACATAGTGGCTGGTTAATAATGTGGGGAGACAGCAGAGTCAGCAACAGGTCATTCACATGACCTTCTACCTAAAAAAAAAGAACCAGCTGAAATCACATGATTTTTTAAAAACATGCCTCTCCTTCAGTGCTTAACTTTGGAACAATTTAGAATGATGATGGGAAAATTTAGCAAAAATCCAATAGGTTTACTCACTGTGTTGTATTAACATATCTAGAAGCAATCGGTAAGAAAAAACAATAATAACTGCATGCTGTTATGGGAAAATATTATTGAAAAAATAGTTTGATTCAACAGGGTTACCACACCTTATTAGATTTTTTTATGTTTTATTTTTTTAATAACAGCATGTTCCATGTAAAGTGCATGTAAAGTATCTTATTCCTGATATACTTTAAATTGCCATCATGCATATTCTTTTTAGCTATTTGTAGCTACATGTTCTGCAAGTCCCTGTGTATTAGCTGATTTTATAAAAATGGGCCATATTACATCAAACATATTTGTATGTTTCATATCTGAATCATATCCTTCAACCTTTGATCTCATCTAGTTGGAACTACTATCATAGGTGCTAAAATAAAATAAAATAAATCAACACTTTCTGACAAATCAGAATTGAGAATTCAACTGTATAAAGAAAGTTAAGACACTAAAACTCTGTAAAACATCATACACAAGTTATTTTCTAAAAACAAAGTTTTGCTGCTGTGGAACCAATGATGATATTATTATTAGCATATATTATATTATATTACTACTACTACTATTACTACTACTACTACTACTACTACTACTACTACTTCTACTTCTTTCATTCATTTTCTGAACCGCTTAATCGTAATTAGGGTTGTGGGAAGGCTGGCACCCATCTCAGCCGACTCTGAGCCAGGGGAGAGTACACCCTGGACTACTACTTTATTTCCTTATTTTTATCAGTGAACACAATTTCACTACATTTCCTGACTAAGCTGGTCAATGGACCTGGGTCATTTGCTTTTGAGGTTTTAAGGATTTTAGGAAAAGCTGTGCAATATGTTGGTCCAAATCAGACTTGGATTCAGTTGCTCAGTACAATGCCACTGATAGAATCTGAGCCTGGGCTCTTGGATGTGAATTACTAATTAGCATTCTCACGATAAGCAATTTCACATGAAATCCACTCTATCTCAATTATTCACTCAGATACAGGAAACAAACATGGATGTGTTCAGAATAATTTATGCTGTCTAATTGTTGAATATACGCTAACAAAGGCATGTCAAACCAAAATAAACAAACGACCACTTTATATCTCATTGGATTCTCAGAATTTCAGTACTGATTGGCAACAAGAAAGAAATCAGGTGAAAAAAAAAGACCCGAACCCTGCTCATTATACTGAAAGTAAACATAAGAGTAAATATATGGGAAAAAAAACCTGTCTCCAGTAACAGAGATTACATCCTTGCATAGAAATATTACTGAATCCATGTAATGATATTAGAAAATGCGGTCCAGCTATGAAAGTCGTGAAGAGAACCGTTGACATTCGTACATGAATTACAATTGTTAGCCAGCTAGTTAAACCGTCACATATCAATTTTACCATAATGCTAGCCATTACGTAATTTCCATTAAGTAATAATAAAATTATTGTACTAATTTTTCACCATTACCCCTAATTAGCTACTCAATGTATGATAATCTGACCGAATTTTCATGAGAAAGCATATAAATATATAGTAATAATATTCACTGTTACTATTAGGTAGCTAGTTAAGATATGCTAATCTAAAAGGATTTCCGTGGGGAATATACAGATATTAATACTGAAAAATTCACTGCGACCACTAGCTAGCTAACCAAGCTAAGGTAGGATAACCTGTGAGGACTTTGCGAGAGTTTTGTGTCTTTCTTTAAAATAAACATTCATCTTCACTAATAAGGCAAGCCAGGTGGCTAAAATTGTTTAACTTGGCAGGGTATCGAACAAAACCCTGTGAATGCCCCTTGACTCCAGAGCAGACGCTTCATACCGCAGGACTCTAGTCTAATAATGGTACTTGAAGAGATTGTGTATAACTAAGATATATAACTTTTATTTCTTTTTAACTGTTGCCATAAAGCATGTTGTTACTGTAAATATTCAAGTGTGTAATTATGGAGCAGAGCAAAGTGTATAATAAGTATGTATTCTTCACCAAAACACCACTAAAAAAAACACTCGTACATTATAGTTCTGTTCATTCATTACAGCTGTAATTTTTCTGTGTTGGTCAGAATCAGTTTATGAAGATAAATCTCAAAATTTTTTATAAGATATATAAGAATATGTACAAAGCCCCTTCTCGCAAACTGGAATAAGGCTTCAGTCTGTATGCTTTGTCGTAGATACACTACTATGAAGGTAAGAAAACACAAAATAATAAAAATGAACACAAGCTAATGTTCACACAGTTCTCTAAAAATGCAATATCGGTTTCCAGACACATAGATTCGATTATAACATTTGATTTTCAGCACAAAGTAATACTATGCAGTTATTGAATGAGGCGACCCTTAGCAAAAAGTGGTATACTTTCAGTCTATTTTATTAAGTATACTTGAGTATAAGTATACCAAGTATACTACAGAACATATACTTAGTACAAGTGTAACTTGTAGTATTAATGTACTTAGACTTTTCTTTATACTATTCAGTATAAACCGAGTATACTTCACTATACTATTTTGAAATACATAAAACATAGTATATAATAAGTAAACTTCAAGTATACTGTGCCAGTTTTAGTATAAAATTAGTATACTTGTAGTACACTTGAATAAACTACTTTTTGCTAAGTGGAAGTATGATATAGAGAATTATCCGGTCGAGGGGTTGTTATCTACCGTGGCCAAATACGTTATGCTATGCTAATAACCACAAACTATAATACTGCATAATTGTGCCTCCAAAATATCTCTCAAACTTAAATGCCAACTCTGAATACAGCACTTGTTGCTTTATTTCCCCAGCTTCATACCGTAATATATATTTAAACTTTCTAAATAAAGAGAATACATTCTGCTCAGTGAAAATAAATGTTGTGCAGGTCCTCATCACTGTGAAGTGCAAGTTGCAGCTATATTTAGCCAGCAGATGTAGAGGAAAGGTGCACTTTTCTCGTTCTCACATGAGCAACATGCAGAAAAAGTCATCTGACGCCAGTTGACGGAAACTGGCGAAACAATGGTGTGACACGCTTTCCTGCCGTTGCACAGTCTGTGCTTGTGCCTGTATATGTATATTTGTGTGAGAGCAGGGTGGAGGGCTGCCTGACAGGTGGGTGGGTCACATCTGTTTCCTGCTCTCCAACAGTTATCTTCCAGAACGTTCCTCCACCTCGTTCCCGTCACCGTTCCATCCGGACTGTGTAATCTCTATTTCAGCGCCATATCTACTGCTGTCAGCTCATTTAGCTTCGGTCTCATGGACAGTACACACTTACAGACCTATGGGAAATTATTATTCATGTGACAGACACTTTTGTCAAGGCAGTTCACATCATTTGGTACAACTGGGTACAATCATTTGGCATTGACTTCAGAAGGCCCACTGCTGATACTGCATGCTGTCAATCTGAAATACTCTGATAGGAAAAAGAAGTAATGGTTACAGACAGTCCACCCTAAGATTCATACATTAATCCTTTATCATCTATTCTATTCTGAGTCTATTCTGTACAGACGTACTATAGTGAGTTGACACTAATTAAGCTCTATTCATACACCATACAACACCAGCACAAAGGACAATGTGATACAGATCAGTGTGGCAAACAAAATTTAATCAGCATGAATGCCAAGGAATTATGACAATCACTGAATTGAGAGGGCCTCGTTGCAGCTGGAGCTAGCTTCAAAATCACACTAATGGGGAGTCATTCTGTTCAAGGTTAGGAAATGCATGACATGACCAGTAAGTCACAGCTCCTGGTGGCAGAATGTCATCATAACTATTGGTTAAAAGTCATAACCTTTGGTTTAAATTCAGAACTACTGGTTTAAAGTTAAACTTTGAAACCACTGCTTTGAAGTCATAACTGCTATTTATAATCATAACCATGATTTAAATTCGTAACTACTACTTTAAAGTCATAATTACTTCTTTAAAGTTATAACTATTGGTATAAAGAAATAACTACTTCTTTAAAGTCATAACTATAAGTTTAAACTCATAATGATTGTTTTGTAGTTATAACTGCTTTAAAATGCCTGTGTTGGTTTCCTCCAGTTTCTTCCCGCAGTCCACAGGCATGTGGATTAGATCAGCTGGCTACTCTAAATTGCCAATATGTATGAAAGTGAACGTGGATGACTGTCTGTCTCTATGCTGCAATTGACAACCTATCCAGGGTGTACCCCATGTCTTACACAATGGCAGCTGGGATTGGCTTCGCTTACATGTGACCACACTAGAAAAGCGATATATAACATAAATGAATAAATGAAATGTAATATCCACTGATTAAAAGTCAAAACTATTAGTGTAAAATGTAAAAATAACAGTAAACATAAAACACAATAACCAAGTGTAAACTCAGTGATCTGGTATAGTCTGATTAAGCTGCCTAAACAGTGATATCATTGTGATTTTTATTCTACCATAGTGCACAGGGCCAGCCTACAGTTTATTTTATTCATTCTAAATAATAAACAGGGTGGCATAGTGAGTAGAAAGTCTGCTTCACAGCAAGAAGATCCTGGGTCCGGGGCTCGGCGAAGTCGTTTCTGTATGGAGTATGGATATTCTCTCTGTGCTTGCATGGGTTTCATCTGGGTACTCCGGTTCCCTCCCACAGTCCAAAGACATGGATGACAATCTAATTGGCTGTCTCCTATCGCCCCTAGGTTTGAGTGTGAGTGTGAACGGTTGTGTGTGTGTGTTGGCCCTGCAATGGTCTAGTCTGCACAGTGTCGGCTGGGATAGGCCCCCGCCTCACCATGACCCTAATAGGATTAAGAGGTTCAACAAATGAGTGAGAGAATAATAAGAAAAATTCAATACTAGAGCATCTCTGGATTTTTATAAATCCTACCTGGGTTAACGTTATCTAGACAAAAGATATGTGGTCACTCTAATCCAGCCTAATCGCTTGAATAGATTTACCAGAAATGTCAATATTTACTTAGTAACCTCCTATTTTTTATGACGATCACTATGATTCATTATTAAATAGTCATTAGAATACATGAGAGTAGTATTAGGGCAATATTTGATAATTATTTCAACATAATTCAACTATTATCTGGTTAGGTCTCATAAACGTACACTTACTTCACTTATACACTTATAGTTTATTAGTTATAAGTAAGAATATCAGCTTCGTGCAATGAGCTCAGATGATTTATATACAGCGAAAGAACTTTGCTCTTCTTCACATGATGGAGGAGAGCCTGTTTTCCTTAAATCCTGAACCTCAGGCCAAAAAAAAAACAAAAAAAAAGTGTTTTAGTAAAACAGAGAAAGAGCGTGCTGAGTGGAGGATGTGTCTGGGAAATCCCTTCTTTCCTGTTCACCTTCTCCACCTACCAATTATACCCCATAGCTGGCACAGAGCTCATTTTAAGATTCAGAAAACAGTGTTTATGTTTATGTTTCAGGCTGCCGTGCTTCTAATTCAGCCATAATTCTGCAAGTTGCTCTATATTTAAGTCACTAATGCTGTAAAAGTGCTGTAATTATGAGGTCTTCATCTCCACAAAGCTTTCGTTCTCCTGCAGAAGTACTGTGGACTATATAGAAACAAAATCCTAAATTATTTATCGCTGCATGAGAACATGCTGTGAGACTCGGTGAAACTGTACAGCCGCCTCCAGAGTTTGGTGAAACAGCAATATGAACATTGACGCACATCATCATTTTGTCTCTGGACAGGTGTCCTTAGGTCAACAAGGGTGGAGATTAAAATTACATTTGATCAGCCATGTGCAAACTTGATCACATGACACCATTATAAACCTCTTAGTATGCTTAGTATAGTTTAAAATAATTGATATGATTGAATGTAATGAACTTGGCTTTAGAAGTTTAGCGTGCTAAAAAAAAACTGGTTTAAATTATCAGACAGTAGTTTCTCTAAACTTGGCCGGTGGTTTAAACCACAGCAAAATATTTTATTTAGTTTGCTGGCAAAATAATAGTTTAAATTATGCAACTATGCAGTTATCAGTGAGAGTTTGCTATGGCTAAAGTTTGAGTACTGGCAAACCTAATATTACTCAGCTAAGCAGTTTGGTTAATGTGTTAACATTAGGTTGATCAAGTTAACATTAGTTAACATATAGCTTGCTAGTTAATCTAGCTAACAAATTTTATTTAACTTTTACGATAACATGCTAGTTAACTTGGCTAATACTCTTTAAACACACAGTACATTTGTTTATCTAACATTAGCAATTAGCTCTTAAACCGTGCTACGAATTTTAATGATACAACAAAAAGAAATAGATAGCTGATTTAACAACAGCTAGTTGATTTTATGAAACAGAGCAAGCCAAATTTTTCCTTAAGTTAGTTACTGTTATAGTACATATACAATAGTAAGTACAAGAAGTAGAAAGAATTCCCGAATGAGGTTATGGCTTAAATTTAACAAATTTAAATTTAAATTTAACATAAACTCTAATACTAGTACTAATAACTAGTTCATAACTGTTGCTTGATTTACCAATCAAATACTTTGTCTTTATGCCTTTTATACAGCCAGTGTAAATACTGCATAAAAGTGGAAGTGACAGAAAGCATCTCAGAACATATCAGTTCAAGTATATAAATTGACAAATTGTGAATTGTGAAAACCATATGACCCTTCATTTCATTGGACAGGGACTCATCTAGTGGCATGACTGATTGGAAGATCAAATTTTATGGGTTGTAACATGCGTCTATGATACGCACCAGAGCACAGAGGAGATCCACAGCTTCCAGAATGAGCTCCTGGTGGCCAATGCGACTAACCGCAAGATCCTCCAGGTCTTGGTGGGTGATCTTCAACAGCTGCTGGCCATCAATCTTCTCCCTTTTAAAGTTTGTGATGTACTGCTGGAGGCTGTCATCTAGTCCTGGGAGACAGAAAAGGAGGCATCACACAAAGAGTGTCTTTCAGCATTAGGGTACTTGCGTACTCCGACAGCAAAAGAGTCCTAAAGCAAACACAGCGGTGATGAGTCAATAGAAGATATTTGCTTTGGCCAGATGAGCTCCTCACCGAAATATTTTTTACCCTTCTGAGAATAGTCTTGGGCTCAAACCCTTCAAACCCTTGACACTCATGAGGTCATTCACGTACATAGAGACAAACAGACACAGAGATAAAGACTAACCTGATGGAAGGAGAATGTGCTTGGACTGCAACTATTTGCACAATATGTAAAGTCAGAGAACTACAGATATCAGATCACTCTTAAGTCACGGAACTACAGATTAATTATCGAAATAGTATCGCGTCCATGCAACCCCTCCAACTACATGGCCTTAAATCTATCTCTTTTGTCCATCCTCCCCCACATTCTCGCTTGTGAATGACATTGACTTTGGTGCAATGTCTACTTTGAGTGGCTGTATCGGCTCATCATAAACGTTTGCCAGTGTTGGGCAATTCTTATAAACAATCTCATCCTGACCCAACACTGCCAAGATTGATTTAAGGGTGAAATATGTCAGCCCTGGTGGCCCAATACTGGCCCAATGAACAAAATTACATTGAGCCAACTTGGGCACCAAATGCTATCCCATTACTATGGCTGATGTTGGCTAATTAACACTTTGATATCGTGAATAAGTGTTAATCTGTCACGCTGCTTCGCTCCAGACATGAAGGTGGATGCAGTATAACAGCACTTTATTACTGGAAATGCAGTACATTAAACCAGAAAAAAAAACACAGTTCAGGCAATCAGACAGACAGGGTATCCCAGGCAAGGTTGAGATTAGTAACATAAATCATACATGTTTACCAGCACAGAAATAAATGGCTTGGTATATACACTTCCAAATAACACAGAGGCAATACTTTACAAAGGGTTTTAAGCAGCGCGTCCATATACGTTAACCAGGCGTGAATATGACAGGTGTGCTGGGAGTCATGTAATATCAAGTCAGAAGTCGGGTGATGCTGATCAGTGAGGTGCATGCTGGGAAATGTAGTTAAGTGAAGTGCTAGAGATCTGTACAAGGCTGTTTACCAGTTTACACTCCCAGCCCTTGCAAGACATCTTTGACTAAATCCATGCAGGGGAAAAAAATCCTCAATAATATAATTAAAAAAATATTTTTCTTTCATACTCTTTTAAGTGCACTCTAAATATCCAACATAGCTGGGGAATCAAAGCATTATCACACTCTTGTTGGAAAGAAAAATTACTACAGTGTACCTTCCATGGTATAAAACCCAACACTAGGGTGTTACTTTCTTGTTTTTTTTCTTTCGCCTGACCATTTTACTTTGTTGCAAGTAAGAAGTTGATGTGAAAGTAATTTAAAAACTACATGAGCAAGTGTAATTCCATGCTTTCACTAAATTCTATTCAAACGTGCACGCACGCACACACACACACACACACACACACACACACACACTTACACCATACACCAGAGCTCCTGTAGTGGAAGTGTAACCTAATGTTCCTGCCCTCCTAAAATGTTCTAGATAGTTCCAATGATCCGGAAAAGGTTCTTGTGGTGAAAGTGACCTATGACGAAGTGAATATTCTCTTTCTTGCCAGGGAATCTTAGCATCTTCATTCTGTCTCTCTCCCCATCTCTTCTCTGTTTATAAAAAAGATTGATGTGATGTTCTCAGTGAGACGCCTTAAATGCCCTTTTTATCTACTCTCACATCTGTTCTCTGCTCTTGTTTTTCTGTTTGTGGTTGGGGGGAGGGTGACAGAGTAAATGGTTGCTCCATTGACCCTGAAGCTCGGGAACTCAGGCTGTGGCCAAACTCTACTTATTGAGTCCATTTATTCACAGTCTAGACAGTGGCGAGCACGTGCCCAGAGAGATCTCCACTCTGCTACTGAATCTGATACTATAACAATAGTAAATGATGGTGCAAAATTTCACACAGTGATCACAATTAAGGTTGAAAAGCAGAACTGTCACTATGCCATAATCATGATCTGAAAAATAAGTCATCTATGTAGTTAAAATGAACTTTAATTATGTCACTGATATACAATATTGGTACATTCAAAAATTGTAGCTTCTTTAGTTTTGTACTGAAACTATGAGTCTAACGGGCTGAACATTGGCAAAAAAGTACACAAGAATTAAAAGTCTGTCCAATTTGGACTGATTAAAGAAAATTCAATGTTTAGCATTTGTTATTGCTATAAAATCCTACTAATAAATAGCACGGCCCCCAAATTGTGATGGGGAAGAAAATTAAAAACGTCAACAACAATGCATGCTGCTCTCTGCTATTTTTTTATTTATAGCAACAAAGATTCTTTACTAAAACAAAATTTGTATTCTGTTTCATTTTGATTCAAATTTTTTGAATGATGAAAAACATCATTCAAGCAATAGTAATCAGAGAGTGCAAACCTTCACCAAGCCCAGCAGTCCCCCAAAATGTCAGAAATTATCCTATCTCACACTGTTAAAAACTAATTAAAAAATTTCCTGAATCGAGAATGTGACCAGCATCATCTCTAAAAACTAGCGGACTCTTCCTTGTCCAGAGCCCCAGATTGGTAGAAATTTCAAGAAATTACTTTTTTCTTGCAATGCCTTTTTGTGTAATCCTTCTAACAAACACACAAACAAACCATACAGGGTAAAACATACCCTCCTTGACGGTGGTATTTTTTTTTTAATTTTGGGGTCACTGTGGATCCAGAGAAGCAGGTTTGGGACTGAATGGTCTTTGGTTTGATTCCCGAACCTGCAGGAAAAATGTGTGGTGGTGGTGGGAGGATTGAGTAGCATCTTCTACTTTTTCCATTTTCCCAGCTCAAGTGCTCTTGAGCAAGGCACCTAACCCACAACTGCTCTCCGGGCACCACAGTGTGACTGCCTACTGCACTGATGTGGATGTGCTTACTGTTTTTACGCGTGGGCTCGCTTTGGATAGGTTGGATGAGGCAAGAATTCTACCTGCTCTACCTCCACGCCTGTCATGTACTTTAGTTTTGCTTTGGGATTGATTCAAACCATCTAGAGTCACAGGTACATATGTAAGTAGTGGTGTAGTATAACATTGCCATTTTTATTGAGTATATATGCATGTGAACTAAAATCACTTAATATATACCAGCCACGGGCGGCATGGTGGTGTAGTGGTTAGCACATCCGCCTCACAGCAAGAAGGTCCTGGGTTCG
>JAQMYF010000017.1:5982193-6003270 GCA_030014195.1 Neosilurus mollespiculum
TAACTAACACTTTCTAAAAAGTTTGAGTCAAGAATACAACAGCAAGGTGACATAAATAGTTATTATATGATCATACCTTGAACTCAATTTTTTTAATTGGACTGGCACTGCTTGTTTATCAATTCATTTATTTATAAATGCAGTTACATAATTAAATAATAAAGTATGTGGCAATCTAGAGGATGGCATGGTGTTGCATTGGTTTGTACTGTTGTCTCATCGCAAGAAGGTTCTGGGTTTGAACCGCATGGCTAACAGGTGCCTTTCTGCATGTTTTTCCCCTGTGTGTGTGGGTTTCCTCCGAGAGCCCTTTCCACAGTACAAGGACATGCACATTAAGTCAACAGGCTACTCTAAACTGGGTACCCCGCCTCTTGCACAAAGTCAGTCAAATCATTGACTCCAGTTTCTTCCATGACCCTGAGGAATTAGGGGGATAGATGGATGGATGCATGGATGGATGGATGGAGGGATGATGATGGATCTATTACAGAAAGGGTTTTGCAGGATATCAACTTCAATGTACGTTAATCTCGCTTATTGAGTCTATTTGGTGTGAGGTGGTAGGGCAGATTTCCTCGGAAACTGAAGTTAGAAAGAATAAATATAAGGTTAAGAAGCAGGGGCTTTATTGTTACATTTCATATTGAAGCCAGAATAAGGACAGTATTTAGGATTGTTTATTTTGGCTGGAATTAAATGAGTGTATGGCAATCCCATAAGCCTTTTCTCTGTACATGATGGAAAAGACACTTAGTCAGTTATCATGAATGCTGGCACGTTCTCAGAGGAAATGGAGTGAAGAACTGTTAAATGGGTGTGAATGCACAATGGCAATATAGTTGCATTAGAAACAATTTGCAGTTTATCTACAGTATATTGGATAAACCACAGCGATATGTAGATTTTTCCATTTTTACATAGATAAGCAGCGCTGTGTATCAAAGTGATACAATTATTCTTCACGGTTGTGTTTCCGATTGTCGTTGCCTCAGACAAGATGCTTTTGTTCTTCTGGATGGCCATGAGGCATGGAAACAGCACCAGGAAACAACCTCTGCTAACCCTGGCTGTGTAAATCCCATCATGCACTGCTTTCCTGTTCTCAGCATGCTTAATGAAAAGTAAAAGTAAATACAGGCCTTGTGCAGATATTAGGCACATCTAACTTATCTCAAAGCCAGTCCAGGATGATCACAAATCGATGAAACAAGGTGAAGCGTAATGATTACAGTTATGAGGAGGAACTGTGAAGGAGGAGATGTGTAATGAGTCATGATGTTAACTAGAAATACCAACCTTTTTCATTTCCAGCATTGAGAATGAAACCATACTGACTGCTAGCAATATGATTATTTATTTATTTATTTATTCATTTATTTATTTTACTAATTAACATTAAAACAAGAATATTTAACGAAAGCACCTAATTTCAGGTGGCTACCTAAAATTGGCAGACTGAAACTATTTAAATGTACTCGACTCCCCTGTGGGAAGATGTGCATAACCATCAACACAACATGCACAAAACCACAGCTTTTTTCCATGGCTATCCTGAAAAGATTCAAAGTAGAAAGGTAATTTTAGTGTAATATTTATTCAAGCCAAGAGTTTATATGAAAATTATACACTTTTGGGAAAAAAAGACAAAAATTAACTGCAGAAAATAATTAAAACTGTACTGAATAATAATAAAAAATTAACATGCTAGCTTGCTCTAATCTAATTACTGTTTAATTTTTTCTTTATTTTTTTAAAACGATATTTCCTGCTAATACCCATTTTGCATATATAATCAGTCATATCTCATATCTTATTATCTCATACTTTTGTTTGATTTTATAAACAAAACTCTTGAGCTTTAACAGTCCGCCTATGCTATTGGAACACACAAGGTGGATTTGCTAGTGAACCTTGAATCGAGTAGAGTGAATCCACTGAAGTGAGTTGTTTTGATGGAAATTTATACAAAAAGGGTCATGTTCACTTCATGGCTGGATTTGGTTCAGTAGCTTTAACTCTTCTTGGCACATGTGGATCCAAAGAGTTAATATTAACTTGAGTTAATGACAGAGTGATTGTCGAGTGTGTGACTCACACAGGAAAAAAATTGCAAGGGCAAAGATACTGTGAAGGAAGTAAATCTGGAAAAGGTATTTATGAGCATCAACAAACCAAGCAATGCAAAATTTTAGATTTTTATTTGGCAGTGCATTGGATTGGGGGAAGAGTGGAATATTTATTTATTTATTTATTTTTAAAAAATGCTTTTTTTTTTTTTTTTTGGCAGATATTAAATAAATTAAAACCTTACCTTTCTCCTTGCTTGGGCACTGTTACCGAACCTACTGTATACAAGTCAGTTGTGGCTCAGTGGTAAAGGTTTTCTGGCTTAGTCGTCTAAACCTTTTTTTATTGCAAGATGGGAATTTCAATTCATTTGAATTCTGTTTTATTTGTCGAGCGCATTTTATAATTGACGTTGTCGCAAAGCAGCTTCAAATGGTAAAAAAACAAATTTGTTAAAGAATTTAATCATTTCTCTACAAACCCTACACATCTCCAATGAGCAACGGTGGCAGTCGGCATTAGGAAGAAACCTTGAGACGAATCAGACTCAAAAAGGAGACCCATCCTCATTTGGGTGGAATTGATTTCTTGATTAAAAAAATGTAATGAGGCCTCCAAGTGTTGGAGATTAGACGGATAGTTCTTATGTAGTTACACTATACCGTTGTTTATGCTAGACAGAAAACCCTTGAATCCACAGTAACCCCTTGTTGGTGTTTGTTAGCAACACCTCAACAAAATTCTCTATCGTGATATCTTCAAGTTTCAAGATGTGATTTTTTTTTCTTTTGAGGAAGCAACTGTGCACTGTGGCACGTCATTGCATACAGCGTGCTCTACTTAATCGAGCACATCCTCTTTACTATTTGCTTTTCCTTTATGTGCACTATATAGTACCGTGTTATATACTATTTTATTTTATATTTATATTATAACACATTACGTATATATTTTACCTTGCCAGGTCAGTGATGGTACTCACTAGAGTCCTGGAAGCCGTTGCTTGCTTTGATGGACAGACTTACCCCTTGTTCTCTGAACCTTGCATAAGCCCTGAGCGGATTATTCAGCCTCTGCAGTGCAGGAGAACTGTTACTATAAATGAGATAGTAGTGAAACACCAGAATAGCCCGGGAGTCTATTTTGAACCGGAGTGTGAAACAACATGTCTGTTCTCTGAGCTGATGTCTGAGTAGTCCTGGTGATTTGTTCATGTATTGATGTCATCGCTAAGAGTTCAAAGATTTATTTTTGTTTTCCGCTGTAAAAGATCCACGTCCATTCATGGTTAAATTGAGATTTTTCAGCAATGTTTTTAAATGTGACTCTTGACTCTATCGTCATTGCACATTACTCAAAAGGTGTATTGTACAAAATGCTATATATGCAGTACACCAATCAACCATAACATTAAAACCACCTGCCTAATATTGTCTAGCTCCCCAATGCATCACCAAAACTACTGTGATTCCTCAAAGCATACACTTCACAACACTTGGTGCTGTGGTATCTGGCACCAAGAGGTTAGCAGCAGATCCTTTAAGTTCTGTAAGTCACAGCAAGAAGGCCTGGGTTCAATTCCTGGGCTTGGGCGTTCATGAGAGGAGTTGGCATGTTCTCCTCATGCTTGTGTGGGTTTCCTCTGGGTACTCTGGTTTCCTCCCACAGTCCAAAGACATACACATCAGGCTAACTGACTGTTCCAAATTGCTCCTAGGTGTAAGTGTGAGTGTAAATGGTTGTATGTGTGTTAGCCCTGCAATGACCCGGGGAGCTGTTGAGCATATACCCAGCATTCGCCCAGAGTCGGCTGAGATGGGTGTCAGCATCACTGCGACCCTAATTAGGATTAAGTGGCTTAGAAAATGTATGAGTGAATGAATTCTTAAATAAGCTGGAGACTGTGGTTTTAAAATATTAGTCACTGATGCTAAATGAATTTTCATTACAATTTTTTTTGTGAATGGGAATATAGGGACTTTTTGAGGCTGTTCTGTCAAGTTCTAATTCCCTTTTTTACTTGTAGACTATTTAATATGTTTGTTTTTTATTAACCCAAGTCTACAGTCAAGCACTGAGATAATTATTCTTTTTCAAAATAAACAATTTATGAATAATTTATACATTTGTAACAGGAAAACTTATCGCGTTCATGTGGTTCTGATAACATGTTGTCTGACGGTATCTAAATTACACTATTATTATATGATAATAGGATTATAGGAAGCTGACTGTGTTTGAGTGCAATCGCTTGATATGATAAGGTGTCTGTGCTTTTGAGCTGGTGTGATGTGTTGCCTGTGTTTTGAAGTTGTCTGAAATGATGATGAGTAATGAGTTTGTTAAGGACAGTTATGAAATTGAGCTGTTACCTGCTATGGCTTATGCTACTGTACTTAATGCCAATAGAGGTTTTTGTGTGATATCATCATTATTTTTTCTACTGCAATTCTAATTTTATTTACAAATCAACAATTAGGAAATTTAGTATATACTCTCAAGTTCTCAAAATATTAAACAGTAGTGTATATACTACACGGCAACATTGTGATCTGATAGGTCTGCTGTCGGGGGACAATAAGAAATTATTGAATGAGTTGAAGTATAAAACAGAGATTTATTCAGTCATGGGGTTGTTACTTGGCCTCTTAGTGGATAACAACCCCTAACACCAAGTAATGTTTTATTTAGTGATATAATAATAGTCATAGTTATACCTGAAATTATTGTTTTAATAATCATTTAATACATTTTTTAGTGTAGACTGTCATGTTACTATGTTGCGTGTAAAAAAAGTAATCATTCTACTTATCCAATGTCAATGATGCAAAAAATTCAGCTTATAGAAGATTATCAAGAATTATTTGTGGGCTTCCACCAATGAGAAATGAGAAAATATATTGAATGACTAAAAAAAGGTTTGAATCAAATGATTGATTTGTCACAGTCACATGGAGCAGGCTTTAAAAATAGAAAAAAAAAAAAATTAAATCTCTTTTGTTTTCTTATGTTTCTGTGTAGTATCTCAAAACTCTATTTATTTATCCAGTATTTATTAGTTTAAAAACTTACAGTGCATAGAGCTCACCTGGCCTGGCTCTGTAATGGGTAAAATATGTAAAAATAAATCATAAAAATCTCTTTTTGTTTAGTAGTATATAGTAAAACAATTATTCACCTCAGGCTTGGTGGATGTTGCTAAATCGAATAGTGTGCACATTAACTTCGCCTTCAGCAAATAATTGATAATTACCTAATAAACTTGGGACAATGCTTGAACCAAAATGACTTAAGCTTAGTCACGATAACCGATTCTGAAATCCTTTAAAAAATGTATAATATGTCATCACAAAAAAAAAAAAAACAAATGCAAAGAAAGCTAAACATTATGATCTTCTTGTTGTTCAGAACAAAAGTACCATACAAACCGTAAATGAGTTTCAATGGATGCTGTAATGGTGTGTGCTTTAAAATGCTTTCATGCCTCAAACATATGAAATTAAACCGTAACAATCTTGTACTTGTGTGCACTAAAACTAATATTCACCTCAGGGTCAGTGGATATCAGTCAATATTCACCTCACCTTCAGCAAATAATTGTGATAAACTAACGAGTTAATATCAGTGTAAAGGATGTGCACAAATACTGACGATACACGACTCTTTTGTGAGGTGTGTCTTTTTTACAATACTGTATTGATCCCACAAGGGAAATTGAACTCTGCTTTTAAACCATCCAAAGTGAGCAGAAAAACAGTGGGTACATTCTGAGAGCACATGGGGTATTCGGTACTTTACTCATGTGCACTTCAGCTGTGAAGGTGGAGGAAAAGAAGGATTCACTCCCCTCACCACCAATTTGGCAGCGCTGGTTCCACCCCTCCAAACATACACGTTGCTGTTTTACTAGTGGGAAAATATTTTCAAATTGCCGACGTTATGCTGGAAGTTCTTTTTCATGGCTGTAAACAGAAGCTAACAAGAGCAAGACATTTTCTTCAGCACAGAAGAAGAAGTGGGACTAAAAACAGCAGCTTAATTTGTGTAAAATCACTAGTATCAGATCGACGCCTTGACTGGGTACTCGCTGAAACTAGTCCAGCATTTTTGCCAGTATCAGCAGCATTTCCGATCCTGGAATTGGTATCAACATCACTCTATAAGCTGCAGGTTTATTTTAATGCACTGCTTCAAATTTGGGGGCAGCCATGGCCTAATGTTTAAAGAAGCTAGTTTGGGACTGAAAGGTCACTGGTTCTATTCCTGAACCGTCAGGAAAAGTGTGTGGTGGTGGGGATTGAGCAGAACCTTCTCTTCCTCCACCTTTAATTCAGTTAATACTGCAAGAGGCCTGAAAAAACAAAACAAACAAAAAAAAAATTGTCATTGTTTCTGGGGTCACAGTTCATTTACAGGGACCTGGGAAGTAAACACTTGACATAACCTAAGCCTAATGATAAACAACAACAACAAAAAAAGTCTTGTTACTTAACAAACAAATTGTGTGTAATTGTTGATGTAGGGGAGAAGAACAAATCGACAGTGTAAATGTTTTCTTACAGTAAAAGTGCACATTTACGTTTTCCACCATAGGAATGTCCTCAGCATATAATGCTTTTTTTGTGGGTCTGAAACATAACAGTCCTTTTGTCTCATTAGCACAACTATTTAAAAAAAAACTACTTTAAAAAGTAAATAGTAAAGTGAATAAAAATTGTTACTGCGAGCAATTTAATGTGGTTTAAGAGAGATAAACACTTCAGGGTGTGCTGTATTGTTTGATTTTCCTCTACCACTTCACTCAATTGTGTTTTATTTGTTCCTTATGTTATGATACAGTAATTACACTACACCACCAGTGGGCTAATTGCATGAATGACTGTTTCATGAGGGGGTTTAAATTGTTTAGCAGCAATGATTTGATCCCACATTCCCTGTTTAATTGTTTTTAAAGATTCATCCAGTAAACACATTATGTTCAGGTTTGAAATAACACCTGGAGACATGTGAGGGTAATTTGATGCTGGATGTTAATTAGTCTCGGAGAAAATTATGAAAATTGCCTTTGAGCTGAATGGTGAATTGTGTGAATCAATAGTCATAGAGTTGGAGCTGAACAGACGTCCACACTGATCCATAATAACATTAGGACATAGTGTGTGTGTGTGTGTGTGTGTGTGTGTGTGTGTGTGTGTGTGATTGTGTTTTTTCTATTCTATAACATGGTTCTGTTGATTGCTATTTGTACGCCAGGTATGTGCTGATATTAAATGTTTCTTCTCCCAACCTGTTATAATGGGTTAGAAGATGATTACAATTGTTTTTGTAGCTTTTCTTATTAGAAATAGAATTAGCCTCGCAGCTCCAACCTCTCAATCTTGTGCTCAGGCTATGTTCTCTCTCTGTTGTGTGTGTGCGTGTGTTTGTGTGTGTGTGTGTGTGTGTGTGTGTGTGTGTTTAGTTTCTTTTGATGGACTGACTGCCCATCCAGGTTTTATTTCCACCTCTCAGGCAATGTTCCTGAGCAGGATAAAGTGCTTAATAAGGATGAATAAATAAATGAATGAATGTCATCACTGCTTATGTTCTAGACCCATTTTGGTTCTTTCTGAAGCTTGAGTAATTTGTAAAGAAAACAAAGGCGTACTCAAGCACTTGTACTGTTGTAGGTTGGTGACGCGATACCTTATTTTAGTATACATACCCTGGAATGGCATGGTTCGATTGGTTCACGATCACTATAGAGGTTAATCAATATTATTCGGAATAGATAGAACTTGAATCAAAACGACAGACAGTTACAGATTTTCACGGTCACTCGGAGCAGACGGTGTTATCATTGTTAGGATTTTATATGAAATAATTAACCATAAAAATCATGTTTTATTTTGTTTTTCTTGTGTTTCTGTGTAGTGTATACTAACATTTTTAACATTTATAAAGAGACTCTTACAGAGTGTGGTGTACTGATGTTTCCATGTAGCACTAAATCTCTGAATGGGTTTAAAAATATATTGGTAGCGACCCAGCACTTATGCTCATCGCACAAAGCTCACATGACCCTTAAAATATATAAAGATAAATGATAAAAATTTTGTTTTATGTTCCTGTGTAGTATATACTAAAACAATTATTTGTCTCAGGCTCGGTGGATATCGCTGAACTGAATAGTTTCCTCAGCGTTAAATCTCCCGTTCATGAATCCAGTGACATGAACCTCGCCTTTCGTGAATAATCATTATGTTGTTTATGTTACTGCTCATCCAGAGAGCAGGTACAAAAAAATGTAAAACTTGACTCTGGGATGAATTACATTTAACTGAATTAGAATCATTTTTATATTTTCATATTTATTCCCTAAGATTACATTTGCATAGAAAAAAAATGACAAAGCACTGTATGATAGCTGCTCTCTCTCTCTCTCTCTCTCTCTCTCTCTCTCTCTCACACACACACACACACACACACACACACACATGCAGATGTCTCTTAATGCCTGCACACACACACACACAAACACACACAAACACACACACACACACACACACACACACACACACACGCATATGCACAACCCTGCTCCCTTTATCCATTAGCTAGGTTTTAATGCTTTGATCACCCTCTCTTACCCTTTTAGTCAGCTGTTAATGGATTTAATGACCCCGTCATTTTCAAACCCTGGCTCGAAAGCTTGATGATTATTATCAAGAATGGAAAAATGGTCTGCTTTCTGCCCAAAAACATTGAACTCCTTTAGTAGCATCTTCTGTGTGTGTGTGTGTGTGTGTGTGTGTGTGTGTGCATGCTAGAACACTACCATGGTTACACAGGCCAAAGATCAGGTAAAGCTCTCCGGGGTATCCAAGGAGATGCTAATGCAGCTGTGTGTGTGGGTTTAGGTAACGATGGACACACATCAGCATCCAGGGCTCTTGACCTTCAGCATTGCCACTGACTGAATGCTGCCTCAGACCGGCTGTATTTATTCATTCATTTATTCATTCATTTTTTGGTTTCACTGTGAAAATGGCACTTTAGCAAGGGCATTATTTGTGTGGCCACATGATATAAACATCGTCCTTTGAATAGAATGTTAACGCAAGTGTTATACTGTATGAATTAGTCACAGCATATCAGAATACAGATTTGATGCACTCATGTTCAGGAATGTCTGCTTTAATAATAATAAAAATGGTATTAATATTAGCTTAATGTCAGGGTTTCCCAATGTAGAGTTAAGGTACTTAAAATTTTACATCCGTATTTTTTTAACAAAGCTACTCTGTGAAAATGTTTTTTTAAATAATTTAGTCAATTATCCTTTATAGTTCTATAAATTGAATATGACTGAATCACGGTCCCCAGTTTTCTTACTATATTCAGTGTTTGAATTTTAAAACCTTTTCACACCAGCATCTTTTGGATTTTCTGGATTTCTACATCATTTTGAATGTAAGATCAGAGCTTTCTATTTGAGACACAGCTCCTGACCCCAATCATAAAAGAGCAGAAAGTTTAAAGAGAGATCGAGTTTGTCAGTGTGTTTAACGTTGCTGTGCATGAAGACTGGATCAGATGATAGCGTGGTCTTGTATTATAAATCAGGCATTTGAATAAAATTTAGTGAGAACAAGGCTTGGGGTTGCAGAAAGTTCATAATGTATAATTGTGGGCTGTTTGGCCAAAAAAGCAAGAGAAGAAGGACCTGATATGCAGTAAAGTCATCACTTGACCATGCCTCCTTCATGGAAACTAACAGATTCAGAGTCAATACCTCTTTCACTGGGACTGACGGGTGCAGAATCCATGGCTCTTTTACTGGTATTGACAGATAGCGAATCCATGCCTCCTTGGGCAGGAACAGAGACCACGCCTTCTCCATGGGGACGGACAGATACAGAGATCATGCCTCCTTCACTGGGACTAAGTGATATAGAGACCACGCCTCCTTTAAGGGGACAAACAGATATAGAGAGCATACCTCCTTCATGGGGATGGACAGATGCAGAAATGATGTCTCCTTCATAGGAACTAACAGATACAGTGATCCTGCCTCCTTCATGGGGACTAACCAATACAGAGGTTACACCTCGTTCATGGGGACTAACCGATACGGAGGTTACACCTCCTTCATCTAACAGATACAGAGACCACACTTCCTCCAAGCAGACTGCTTGGCTTGTTCGGTGGCAGGTGCAAAGCCAAATAGCTGCTTAACGACACCTTTTCGGAGTTTTAGTGCCCTACAGAAGCATAACAAAAGTAAACAAAAAATACATTTTAATGCTTTATTTTTATTATTATTTTTTAAAAATGACGGACGCAGGCGAGCTCCCACTGTAGCAGGTGCAAGGTCAAAGAGCTGCATAACAGCATCTCATTAAACCCTTTCCAGAATTTTAGTAGTTTGCAGAAAGATTAAGAAAATCAAACTTAACAAGATGTTTATAGTTTATATTTATATATTTTACACCTGGCAGGGAATGGACAGGTGAACTGTGCACATACATGTCTGCATGCGTACTTTGATAGGTCTTTCACCAAAAACAGCTGTCACGTGATTTAACTTCATTCGTGGCGTCTTGTTGGCATCGGAGCAGTGTGTAGTGCATTCCTACGAGCATATCAGCACTGTAGGAGAGTCGTGGCTTGATGCAGGTCTTGACGCCAATACGAAACAGCACGGAATGAGTAAGATGCTGTTAAGACACACCACAGCAGTCCTACGATGGATATACGCTTTAGGAACACGCCGCGATTTAAAAAAATCTATGCATTTGGCAGTGGTGTAAAGAATCATTGTGGGTAAGAAGGATGCATCATAAACCAGCTTGTGATGTCGTTAACAAGGGGGCAACTTGATGAATCGTGCTCTACCATGACAAAAATGTATTATGTGGGAAAGGCGACTAAAACTGCTGAAAACGCAGGCTTGAGGCGTGTAACAGGAGAACAGGACCTGTCCAGTTCTGTCCCCATGGTAACAAGGTATTAAGGGGTAACAGAGTGTTGTACAATTTTTAGAATTTGCCTCAAGTGGACAAAACAGTGAAGCGGAATCTGGTTTTTCCCATGTTACTCAGGAAATACTAGCATAACACACAATCGCTTTGAAAGTAATTGTAGTGCTAAATTGACTCAGATGTCAAGGGAAAGGCCCTAATCCATGAAGGACATTAGTGTATTTCATAGTACGAGGGTGGGAGTCATTGTAGCCGTGTATCTCCCGCTGGGCCTCCTCCTTCCTGGTGACTGAGCTCGGCTTCACGGCGGCTCACATCCAGTCAGCCGTGCTTCCTGTTGTGTTTTCCTGATCACTCAAGCGAGGTGAAAGATTTGTGAGCTGCCACAGCATTAGCTGAATCACTTTCTAAACCTTTGTTTCCTCTTTTGTCTTTGTGACACATGGCACTTAAGAAAGGTGCATGGTGTGTGTGTGTGTGAGTGTGTTTGTCTTTTCTTGCAGATATTCTATAACATGACTCTGTTGATTGCTATTTGTATAGCAGTGGTGTGCTGATGATACAGCTGACTTCTTTCATTTATAATGAGATGATTACAATTTGTGTCTTTGTGTGTGTGTGTGTGTGTGTGTGTGTGTGTGTGTGTGTGTGTGCAGGCAGTTGGGAAAAAACCTATACTTATTTGGAGAAGTGAGAACGTGATGATTCAGGTGGAGGTTTTATTTAAATTGATATGAAATTTGGTTATCTTAATATATGCAGCATCATCAGTGAGCATGCATCCGCATGCGATTGGTAAATCTCTGGGGAAGAAGGTATTTCACAAGTGCTTGTTTCCCCTACACCCTGGTTGATGTGGAAGATCAGTTCCTCATTATGTAACTCTCCGCAACAAATTGAAACCAGCTGTATGGGTTTGCTTTATCATTTCATAATAGAAAAAATAATTCATATTCTATAAGTACCCAAACTTGGATTAAAAGAACATTACATCATCTCTACTGATTCACACTGTCATATGCTTACCTGGCATATTAGTTGTTTTTTTCTGAAAAGTTGGAGGTTTTTAGCTATCTATAAGCTGTCCATCAAATCATGGGAGTAAGAGCTCAATGATGAGAGTGAGACAGTTTTCAGATAATGATACAGAACTGTTCTGTTTTAACATTGTTGGATGCGTACCATTAACAGTGTTACACATAGCTCAAACAGTACGCATAAAAGAGTCTTTAAACACTGACTCCAAAAAAACATCTAAAAGAGAATAAGCTGAGCACGTTCGCCTCCCAGCAAGAAGGTCCTGGGTTCGGTTCCCGGGCTCGGACGTTTCAGTGTGGAGTTTGCATGTTCTGTCCTTGCTTACATGGGCTTCCTCCAGGTATTCCAGATTCCTCCCACAGTCCAAATACATTCACATTAGGCTAACTGGCTGTTCCGAATTGCCCCTAGGTATGAGTGTGAGTGTGAATGGTTGTATATGTGTTGCCCCATGATGGTCTGGCGAGAAGCTCAGAGTGTACCCTGCCTTCGTCTAGTTTCGGCTGAGATAGGCACCAACCTCCACATGACCCTAGCAAGTGAGCGAGTGAGTGAGTGACTAAGTGAATGGGTTCTATAACAAAAGGTAACTTAATGCTATTTCACTACTCAATAAAATAATTATTTATCTGATTATTGGGAAATTTGTTAATAAAGGTAATAGTTAAAGATTCCAGATTTGTAGAATTTAGGGGGTCTATTCACAGGAATGGAATATAGTATGGAATATACTGTGTTAGTATATACGACATAGGAACAGAATGATCTGATTCATATGCTACATACACAATGCGTGCATTAAAAGACATTATTCCAAGTAAATAATGCCAAGTTAATAATGCCTAAATCCAACACATGACTGACACTCACAGTTCTTCTGTCACTTGGAACAAGCGGCGTCATTGTTGTCCCGCTTTTAGTTTGTTTTTCTTGTGTTTTCATGCAATATATACACTAAAATGTAGAATAAGTTTAAAAACACATCTTTCCAGAGTGCGGTTAACTTATATTTCCATGTAGTATGTACTAAAATTCTTAAAGAGAGTTAAAGAGATGCTGTTACTATGCACCTGCTCGTGTGTGCTCGGAGCTCATCTGTTTATCACTATTAAAAAAACAAAAAATTACAAATATAACATCTAATTTGTGTGATTTTTACATATGTTCCTGTGTAGTGTAAATTAAAGCAAGTATTCCCCTCAGGCTCTGGGGATATCCCTAGACCGAACAGTCTATTCAGCGACATTCAGCTCATCTTCAGTAAATAATTGTTAAATATTCTTTTGTATGTTTTCATTAGGGTATAAATACTCTGTGAATCATGGTGTTTTCATACACTTTGAATGAGACCTTTTTTCCGTGGAGCCGTGGAACCCTCTACTTTTTACAAGTGGCAAATGGCAGTTTGAATGTGGAATAAAGTTCCAGAAGGAAAATGAAGAGGAAGAAACCAAGACCAACCAAGGGAGCAGTGTCTTCTGGTGCTGGGCAACAAATTTGAGATCCTAATTTTTAAATAAATTAAATAGCAAATATTATTTAGCAAAAAACAAGGCAAGGACACACTATGGTCAGCTGATGTTGACTATACAGACCTACAAACGACTGATTTTGTCTGAATTCTACATGATGATACATAATTTTGGTTTTGTCTTGGACAGAGCTCTCTGAGTAGCTTTAATATTATCTGGCCTTCTGAACTTTCTATCTATCTATCTATCTATCTATCTATCTATCAGAAAATGTTATAAAGTACATATATTATGTCATACATATATACATACAAATGTTATCAATGAGGCCTGTGATGCAAACAGTGCTTCAGAATACTCAAAAATCCAGGAAGATTAATTAATTAATTAATTCGTTCATTCATTCATTCATCTTCCACTTCTTCTGGGGTTGGGTCGCGGGGGCAGCAGCCTAAGCAGTGAGATCTAGACATCCAGACGTTCCCATCCAGGAAGATGTTGGATCCAAATCAACAACCCAGTGTACACTACTCTGAATTTGGTGCTGACATAACCCTGGAAAGGCATACTAATGGACAATCATATTATTGTGTCAGCATTTACAGGCGACTAGGCAAGCAGAAGGCCATGATTTTACTGTAGTACAGGTTTACATTATAATTTGTACCAATATTTTTAAAGTCTGGTAAAAGGATTTAGATCAGGACTGTAGAAGAGACTTGCACACAAATGGGATCAGTACTGCACTGGACTCGCCAATAAAATCACATTGTTGTTTGAAGCCAGTTAAGACATTATAGCAAATAATGTATATATATATTATATATGTATATATAATATAAGTGATGCATACTTGTTTACTTTCTGTGTTTACACGAGTGACGTTTGCAAAATGGAGTGACTTATTGTCCAGACAGTATGGTAAGATGTGTACACTGAGTCATTCCCTGGATGATTGACATGCTGTTTAATGTGACACCTGAGACACAGTTCATGTGTTTTCAGTGTAGCAAATTGTGTTATTTTATTTCAGCCAAGCACCCTCCTGCACTTCTGCTTTTCATTATCCAAAGCCTGGGGCATCAACAATGTGGACTGGTCAGGACAGTCACAGTGTGACCTGGATTTACTGACTGATAACATATTCAGAGAAAAATCGATGTCGTCCTGTATTATTTGTGACAGTGTATTTTGAGTCAGTAGTTGGGTTGCCAATTTTATGTTATGTTTAATCAGTCACAGATGAAGAAACGGATATAAAACAGACTTTTTAGGATGCACGGTCAAGATTGGGTCATCGTTTATTTACACATGGCTGCATTTTTAATGCATGTTTTATATCAACTCTCTGATCAGTTTAATTTACTTAGACAGGACATATATCAGACAATTAGTTCCATTTGGCGGGTCTAAATTGGCCAGATTTAAGATTGTTTTATTAAGATTTACCCTGAAAGTAAAGCAAATAGCCTAGTCAATAGTTGCCGTCATATTTTGGATACTTAGCAGTAATGTTAAGCACATACTGTGCTAAATATTAGCAGTAATGCTTCAAGTACTTTGGCTGTTGGGGAGCATAAAATATTAACATTGGCCTGTGGAGCGCAGCGTATAGCATATCTGCTAATAGTCTGGCTACATCCTGAGACCGCACCATTCTTTGTCGTGTTAGCCAGTAGTCTTTCTTCCTTTATTCAAGTGCACGGTATCATATGATGAGTATTGTTTTAGCTTCGTATCTTTCCACTCTTCACCAGTATAATGCAATATTGTTAAGGCTGTGCTCCGCTGGAGGGATTACCCTGGGTTTCTGTGAGCTTGTGTCAGTGCCTCCTGCTGATTGTAGGGTGTTGTTAGCTGAGCCTCAGGCATTATTGATGATGACGGGCAGTTGAATGAATGACTGGGCTGCTCTGTGAGGTTTGTGTTTCCAACTCACCCTGTTTCAATTGCTCATGAAGTGAATACACTGTACAAAGTACACAATACACAAACAACAGGCATGATGCTGACCTACTTTACATGAATACGTGGTCATTTATGCGTGTTGTGTCATGTATAATCCCAGATTTAATTGATGGGATATACAGAGCAGTCCAAATGTTCTCATATCTACCTTGATTTATTTAATACTTTATGTCTTATATAGACATCTGTAATATATTTTTATGGAAAACTTATTAGCTATATTAGCAAACGTCAGACACCAGCTATTTTGGGTAAACTAATGTGATGGTAATGGCTGGTAATTTTTCCTGTAAAGCATTGGAACTTGTATAAGTTGCAGATTATGTGAGTAGTGTTCCAGGCAGCAAGACAAACTATCCATTATCCACTGATTTACTCTGTAGTTTCCATTCACGGACAACCAGGCTGTTTTTTTTTTTTTTTTTATGCCTGTCCGTTTCCTAATTAGCCTCTAGTGCAGTTCATTCCTTATTCCTACCAAGTTACTGATTCACTTTATAGCCTATTTACTGCAGTGCAATACTTGTCATGTTTCCATTTGCTTTTGTTCCTTTCCCACTTTGAATATTTTACATATTGCACTCTTATTGTAACCTTTGTAACATGAAGCGTCATAAGGAATACCATCTCACTGAATAACCTGTCACAGAGACCAGATGGTGTGCTTAAAGGCATAATATGATGTACTCTAACTGTAACAAAACTTTAACTGATCAACACATAAGGCATCCTTGATGCATTTTCATTTTCCCCTCTTTTTCTTCTTAGTTTGCTTTTAAAGTGAACCTATGGCCATATAAGCCAATTAAAAGTTGTTCATTTTAAACAAAATATTCTAGGTGGTCTTAAAGGTTTTTGCATCTGAAGTCTTCATATGGACACCGCTATGTTACTATTTTTGCTTCTTTAAAAAAATCTTAATATTGAGCTTCAATCATCAACTGATTAAGTGAATTAAAGATTTGGAAATATATTAATAAAACATTCTGGGTGTGAGAGATCCCTGTTACATACAGAAGTGCAACACAAAACAAGCAAACCTTACACAAAAAACTAGCTCATAGACTGTACTTGGGCTGACATGAAAACTGTACATTTCTATCTTTGTTTAAAAATAAAAAATAAAATTAAACTATGTGAATAAGTTACAGATAGAGGAGCCATGTGCCAGGCAGCAGGAATCATTTACCCTGTCATTTCCTGATAGATGCAAATGACAGTTACTTCAGTATCACTATTTTAACATGAAATAAGCTTCATATCTCTCAATTAAGGAATGGACAAGCAGTGATGCGGCAAATTCAGCATGGAATTTTAATCAGAAGGCAGGATTGGCCTAGTTAATGTGTGTGGTCCTGTGTTTTGATTGACCTGCACACATCTTAATCTGTACACATTTTGTTTTATGCACTTTATGTGGTATATTTTATCATGTTGTGCACTGTAGTCCTGGAAAAATGACATCACAAAGTGTATTGAGGAATAAGAATACCTTAGTACACCTGACTTCCCAAGCCATCTGATTTGATGTGGCTTTTATTATATAATTTAACATAAGGGCAAATTTTATTTCATTTATTTATTTACATTTTTTTTTTCATTTTTGGCTTGATTAGGTAAACAAACTGCATTTTAGAAACGGATGGGGACTACTACGCCTCTTTATATGGTCTTATCTGGTTACAGTTTCCAGAATGTGGATTCTTTGGCATGTACGACAAGATTATGCTCTTCCGCCATGACCTGAACTCAGAGAACATACTGCAACGGCTCACCTCCGCTGACAACATCCACGAGGGAGATCTGATCGAGGTGGTGCTCTCAGGTGAGTGTCTGCCAGGCTCTTGTTCTGATTGGAGCAGCAATTAAGCTCAGAATTTTAGGATTGGATGCTACCACTACTATATTATCTGTATTGTATCTGTGTGTATTACACTTTTAGATTAAATAAGCAAAAAGTCAACATAAACAGAGAGCTGAATGTTACTTCAGCTGCGAAGTACTATGTACATGTATTATTATAAAAATCACCATACTCATGTCTTTATAATTGTTGTTTTATTTATTCATAATTAAGGATTCATTGATATATCGGTCAACTATCAGTAGGCGGATGATATTCACCTGTTCGATATTTATATGTTGTTTTAAAAGTGTTATTTTTCACAAAATAAAACTTTGTCATGAATGTTATATTAATATTTATTTTCATAAACTTGTATGCTTACATTTTTTTCTCATTCAGAGATGAAGGAATGAGAGACTTTAAACAATTCATTTCACTTTGTTTTATTATGAAGAATTCTTTGTTTCCATGCCCCAAAAAGAGAAATTAATAACAGTAAGAACTAATAACATGAATAAACAAAGATTTCACAGTAATTCTGAATTCAGATATTCTGAAAAACCAAGTGCAACAGATTACTGTCTGTGGTAGGATAGATTCACTGAAAACAGATTCCAGGATACAGGTCAAAGGTCAAAAGCACATACAAACAGGATGCTGTAGACTCGAATTAGACCGGGATCAGGAAACCACATAAACAATCAGTGGTGGATACACATGCTACTACAAGCTCGGCACACGATATAAACAAGAGAAAGGCGATACATGGATAAACAGGTCAGACTATAAAAAATGAGCTAAGCTAAGGTCAGTCAGAGACTTTACAGACTGTTTAAAAGTGTACAAAAGCGTTAAGCAGGACTGACAGGGAATATCATAAATGATATGATATGATATGACTGATATATATACACACACACACACACACACACACACACACACACACACACACACACACACACACACACACACACATATATATATATATATATATATATATATATATATATATCAATCATATCATATCATTTATGATATTCCCTATTTATTTTCCTTCTTCTTCTCTGGTGGCATGGATATAAAATGGGGTCTCAGATAGTGAGAGTGGCTAAGGGAGCACGAGGAATCATTTTCACATATATATTGACACCCCAGAGTCCTGACCTTAACCCTATTTTCGGGATGTGCCGGAGAAGACTTTATGGAGTGATTCAGTTTTTCCCTCATCAATTCAAAACGTCACTGAGAAATGAACCCGACACTGGATGGAAATAAATGTTGCTTAAGTTTCTTGAAACAATGGCTAAATTGATGATTACATGCTATAAGCAAGGCTAAAGGCAGGGCAGTGTATATTTATTAGAGGTTAAAAATTAGAGGTTAATAAGATGAATAGCAAATAAGAGGAAGAGTGAAATATGTAGTATAATAACCAGGTCATATTCAAATTATTATTATTATTATTATTATTAAAAAGTTTTTTTAACTAGATAAATAAATCATTATTTTTGAAATGCTAAAACGCTTGTGTTAATACCTTTAACTGCCATACTTCTCAGGTCAGTTTGGTTTAATATATTACACAGAAGAACATTATGCTAAATATATTCTAGAAAATGTTGTTGAAAAAGATATAATAATTTGCTACATTGAGGTACAATCTGTGTGACGTCACATTTATATAAATTTATATAAAGTCCCTCTGTATCTAATATTCTCTGACCTCTGACACTGTGTGATCCATCTTTTTCTATGAAGAGCTCCATCAGGCTGTGTGTGTGTGTGTGTGTGTGTGTGTGTGTGTGTGTGTGTGTGTGTGTGTGTGTGTGTGTGTGTGTGTGTGTGTGTGAGTGAGTGTGAGTGTGTGTGTGTGTGTGTTGCACCTGAGGCTGCTGGTTAGACGCTTGTTTCCTCCTACTGCGCACTTTGTGGTTATATGTTGACAGAGTTTTCTGAAACTCAGCATAACACCTGAGCAGCTGTGGTTTTCGCTCGGGTCCTCCACATACAATGTTCTTACCGCTGAGAACTGCACATACAGGCGCATGAGCAAAGACACACAGACACACACACACACACACACAGCACCACTTCCTCTCCGTGCAGACTTCTGGTGCATAGCACTGTCGTCTTGCTCGGTTTGTGCATGCACCACATCAATCTTGGCACATTTGTTTTTTATTTTGCTCTTTCTTTATTTTTTTTTTCTCTTTTTCTCTCTCATTTCCCCCCTCTATTTCTTTTGCCAACATATAAATTGATGTGTCCATGTGTTTACTTCTATGAATAAGTTTTTGGCACGTCAGGGTGAACTACTGTCTTTGAGTAGAGCGAGTCTGTGTGAGCCACACACAAACTCCAAAAGAGGCTTTAAAGACACAGAAGCCACACTTCTGTCACACCTCCTTTATTGAGACTGACAGGTACACAAGCCACACCTCCTTTACTGGGACTAACAAGTATAGAGGTCACACCTCCTCCACTGGGACTGACAGGTAAAGAAGCCACACCTCCTTGACTGAGACTGCAGGTTCATATCTGTACTGATACAGGTATATGTATATATTCAGTACCTTGTAGAACATTTCCTGTATTTATATAATCACCACCACACAATAATAAATCTCTTCTACCTGTACATTAGACATTCAAGTCCCATTAAAACACCTGAGTGTAAAGACTTAACATGTTCTTAAGCCTTTTCTTGTAAAAAAACAAAAAAAACCCTTAAAACCTTATTTTCCAAAACATCAGATTATTTAATATGTTGGAGAAACTACCTGACCTCAGCCCACAGCCCAGAAGGTCTTTAGGAGTTATCCTAGTGATGTCATTTCCTGTCACAATGCTTTCTTGTCTCATAACAACAAACTGACTTTGTAAACTGGGACTGCTTCCAAATGCTGGAAGTGACAGCTCTTAACCTCCTTAGTGCTGCACGCTTGAGCTCATGACATGGAGCTCGTTCAAGGATACGCAGGTGCTTCCTCTGTGTAAATCTTCTTCTTTTTTTTTAATTGTTGTGCATGACGTAAAGCAGTAGTATAATTTTCCACCTCCCTGTAAACTATATATATTAAACTGTATTATAATAAGAATCACAAATACAAAATAAATAATCTGAATAAGGAAATTAAGAAACAATGGGGATAAATAACCGTTTGATTGAATACTGTAAAGGCTAAACCATGAGCACTTTAAATGTGTAGACAAATCTGACAGGTGACAGAATTGTGTTAGAAGCTGTCAAGTCATTTGCCCTCACATTTGCCCTTAGATTCTGTTGTGTTTGTTCATGTTCCTTGCATCACTTCCCTTTATTCTCTGTGGGAGGAGCTAAGACACAAGGAAAGGAAACAAGCAGTAGGCAGAAAAGAGACAAGAAGCATTTCTCTTTTGGGTTACGACACACTCATCATTCGGGAAGTTGATTTCACAGGCAAAGGTTAACATTATCATTAATATGAATCATGTACATAACAGTTCTATTCTGTAACATCATCATCAGTCATTTGCCGAACCACTTAGTCCTATTAGGGATGCAGGGAGTGTGAAGCCTGGTTCAGCCGACACTGGGCAAAGGCGAGGTACAGGTTCCATCGCAGGGCAAAACATACACACACATACACACTCCACTCACCCCCTCTCTCACTCTCTCTCTCTCTCACACACACACACACACACACACACACACACACACACACACACACACACACACAC
>JAQMYF010000017.1:6004612-6022627 GCA_030014195.1 Neosilurus mollespiculum
TATATATAAACAGGTGAAATAAATAAATTAAAATGTTTTATTAATTTTAATTCAAAAAGATAAAAGAATAATTTAAAACAAATTGTCTGTAAGGAATGGCTTTAAATTTATGAATGAAAAAATATATATATATTAAGGACCACCACGAATTTGAACAAGGAGCCAGGGTCCTGTTGTCCTAGTCAGTGTGTGTGTGTGTGTGTGTGTGTATTTCTTCACATCTTTGATACTCCTTCAAATAGTTTCCCTCCGAAGAGTGTGTTTCTCTCCATAGATGCGTCAGGAATGTCGTTACCATGGAGGTGTTTTGTTGTGTGGATGAGAAGACGTTCTTTGAGTGTTGATCTGCTGATTGCATGGAAATAGTTGTTGTGATTTGAATCGTTCCCGACTCCTTACAAACCAGAAAGGAATTTAGACAAAAGAAGCAGACAATCTTTGAGTACTGGTCTGGTGGGAGCAAACTCTTAAATTTACAATTTCTGACTCATAGCTATGATAAGAAATCTGTAGTGATAATAAACAAACAATCTAACAGCTTATAGCGCTAAAACATGTACAGTTTTTTTTTTATTATACAGGTATCTAATCAGCCAATCATGTTTCAACAGGGCAGTGCAGATATGGGTGATCTCAGTGACATTGTGCATGGCATGGTTGTTGATTCAGTATTTCAGAAATCGCTGATCTTCTGGGATTTTCACGTATAACAGTCTCTGGAGTTTCTTCATGATGCTGTGAGAGAGAAAAAAACCATCCAGTAAACGTTGTTTTTTTGTTGATGAAAGAGGTCAAATTTGAACCCCCAGAATGCTTCAAGTCTGACACGAAATCGATTAAATGTCAAATCACCACTCTTTACAAAAAGCATCTCAGAATGCACTCAACAAGAATGGTTTTCTTGTCAGTGGCACGGTGGCATAGTGGTTAGCATGTCCACCTCACAGCAAGAAGGTCCAGGGTTCGGGTCTCAGGCTTGGGCGTCTCTGAGTGGAGTTTGCATGTTCACCCCGTTCTTGCGTGGGTTTCCTACAGGCACTCTGGTTTCCTCCCGCAGTCCAAAAACATGCACATTAAGCTAACTGGCTGTTCCAAATTGCCCCTTGGTGTGAGTGTGAGTGACAATGGTTGTGTTTGTTTGCCCTGTGACGGTCTGGCGAGATGTTCATCTGAAGAGATGAGCTTCATCCAGTATTGGCTGAGATAGACTCCAGCCTTCTTTTGACCCTAGTAGGATACAGCACTTCAGCAAATGGATGAATAGATGGTATTCCAGTCTCTTTCCTCTGCCTTTTATTTCCTGTGTGTTTTATTGTTACAGTGTCTTTCCTCATGTTTGTCTTGCAGCTCTTGCCACCGTTGAGGACTTCCAGATCCGTCCTCATGCTCTGTACGTGCACTCCTACAAAGCCCCGGCGTTCTGTGACGACTGCGGCGAGATGCTGTGGGGTCTCGTGCGTCAGGGTCTCAAATGTGAAGGTGAGCATGGTACCACGAATGATCCCGACTAATTTATTCAAAGGTTGTCCATCGTCCCCACTTTCAGTATTACTATATTGTTATCACTAAAAATGTAATTATGAAAAGTGAAGTGCTTGGCAGTACTAGGGCTTGAACCATGAGTTTTGGATTAGTAAGCCAGAGCCTTTACCACAGAGTCACCACTACCCCTGAAGGAGTTGATTTCTTAACAGTGAGCTGTTTGTGTATCTTTCTATTTATTACATGCCTACTGACTAAATAAATCCACATCGTGACACACAATATTGATTTAAAAACTATTTTCTTGCTTCCACTACTGGTGTGGTCCATAGTCCATAGTAAAATATTCATAGCAATGGTGCTATACAGAACTAACAGCCTGTAGAATGCCGTAATTGACCAATCTGAATCAAGGATTCAAATCAGCCATGTAATAAAAGATTTCATTCAATAACTTTCTCCATGAGTGACGAAATTAAACAGTTTTAAATTAAGTTTAATGTTTTCTTTTATGGAACATGACTGAAACTGAAATTAAAGCTTTGCTGCAGTGTGAAGAAACAGATGATGCACACACACACACACACACACACACACACACACACACACACACACACGCTGCAGAATTATCATGATTGCACAGCTCTGATGAACTAACCAAAGTAGGACATGAAAAAAGATCGAACAAAAATCCTTTGTCGGAACACGGGTGGAGCAAAAAACAACATTCAGTGTTTCACACGTTCCACTGTTTTGCTGCGGTTGCCATGGAGATTGAAGTGGCATTTCAAATGCCCAGTCTGCTTGTGAATAAAAACAAATGATCCAGCCAATAGCTCAGGAGGTAGAATGTGTGTCTCTCTAACACTGGTGTAGTTCCCTCCATAAGGACGTCTTTAGTGCTTTCAGTGTGTGTTTTTCTCCCATCAGCATCTTATGAAGTACCTCAAAAGTCATTTGAACCCGGAAACCCAAACTCCCAAGCTCTGTACTGAGTGTAAGATTACATCACACTTAAAACTGACAAATAGTGATACAGAAATATCATATAGTGTATAATTAAAAAAGATATATCGTTTAGTGTATACTAAAAATCTACAACTTTCTAGAAACAAAAATAAGAACCTTACATTAAGATCTTTATAAAGTAAAGCTAAGCACCAGTGAAACTATAATGTGATTCAGAGCGAGTGAGGAAGCGTAAATCTGGCTGTGTGAAAAGGTCGCATTGCAGTGATGGCTCTCCTGTGCTGGGATCAAAGCGAGAGCACTCTGGGATGCTTACCTCGTGTAGGCGGCTTCCTGCTTGTGTTGCTTTAGAACGGACAAAGCTTTCATGTCCTGGAGATGTCTCACTCAGTTTAGTGCTTGGTGTAAATTTGAGTGAGTGTATGAGTGGTTGCTGTGCTTCTCTAAAGGTGTATTGTGTTTTGAAATCATGGATGATGATGATGATGATGATGATGATGATTATTATTATTTTCATTATTTTCATTATTATTATCATTATTGGGGTATTTATAGAAAGTACATTGTCACGCTTGACCTGATTCCATGTGATGTTTATGAAGGGTGACTGATGGCCACTAGTGGGCGCTGAGGAGTGTGTGGACTTATACTCTGTAAATAGTAAAACTGTAACATGGATATCACATGAAGAATATATGAATATATGAGTATATAGGTTTATGGTGGTATAATAGAAATAATATATAAAAATAATATTAAGAAGAAGACCAAGTTAAGTGCTTATTAGGTGATTAATAAATGTTTTAACTGTGTGTGTGTGTGTGTTTTTAAAGGATGTGGGCTTAACTACCACAAGCGCTGCGCCTTTAAAATCCCCAACAACTGCAGCGGAGTACGAAAGAGACGCCTGTCCAATGTGTCCCTACCGGGACCCTCTCTGTCCGTGCCACGTCCTGCTGCCACTGAGAGTGTGGTGGTGGTGCCCGAGGAGGTATACTCATACTATACTTCTCTTTCTCTATGTCCCCCTCTCTCGTTCTCTCTCCCTCTCTCATTATTGGTCTTGCTTTCCATTTTCCTTTTCTCCATCTCCATTCAGTTTTATAGTAGCATGAATGATAAAAATCACATTTTGCTCAGTACTCAAGCTCATTTATCCTGATTGGAGAGTCCAGTACAGACACATGTACGCTACACTATCACAAGAAGTCATTAATTCATTCATTTTCTAGCCGCTTAATCCTAATTAGGGTCGCGGGAGGCTGGCGCCCATCTCAGCTGACTCTGGGCGAAGGCGGGGTACACCCTGGACAGCTCGCCAGGCCTTCGCAGTATCACAAGAAGTGGTACACGAATTCATTTCACTGAGGACCTAGTCTTGTTAAACTGTAACATGTAGCCAATATTATATCACAAATGATAGACTAGTTGTGTTGTCATGCAAACCTTTACACATTAGGTCTTAAATTATGTCGATCCCTTTTTACTGAATAAACCAGGAGAAATTAAAGTAAAATACAGCTTTAAATATTAGTTTAACATTTCTACAAATTAAACTACCTAGCTGTTTTTCCTGGTTTATGGTGTTTTTAGTATCCTGTGTCACAGTGATGGTGTTTTTTTTTTGTTGTTGTTGTTTTTTTTCCACTGAAAGAAGATAACATCAGGTTTTTTTATGTTTTACCCTTGGTTTGTGTGTTTGTGGAAAACATTGTTTGTGGATAAATTTTGGATTTAGGAGGTTTTTTAAAAGGTTTTTTAACGTTGTGATATAACACAATTTTTGGCTTTTTGGGTCATACTGGGGATTGCAGGTCTTGGCAGAGGTTTGCGCTCTCCAGGTGCTCTTGTTGCTTTCTGCAATCATTTCAGCATCATGCTTTATATCTCTGTCTGTGACTCCTCATGTCCTCCTGTGATAACGACTTACGATTTCTTTCACTTGTGGACCAACAAGGCAAGGCTTTTAACGTCTTCATGTGAAGTATAAATCGAGACACTATGAAATACACTGATTTCTATTACAAAACATTTTTAAAAATTTATTTCAGTCATATTTATAGCCTGGAGATTTGTGATTTTATCATAACTCGACAATGCTTTCACACCTCAGGTCGTTGTCAAGAGCTGACAGTGAAATCAGATGCAAGTGCAGATATTTCACGTTTACTCTCTTACTTACTCAACTGCTTAATCCTACTAGGGCGAAGCTGGTGCCTATCTCAGCCAACCCTGGGCGAAAATGGGTTACTCTCCGAACAGCTCACCAGACCATAACAGGGCAACACACACAACCATTCACACTCACACCAAGGGTCAATTTGGAACAGCCAATTAGCCTAATGTGAATTTGGATGTATAGAATGTGTTTTTGGATTGTGGAAGGAACCCGAGTACTCAAAGGAAACCCACACAAGCACGGGAGAACTTGCAAACTCCACACAGAAACACCCTAGCTGAGTGCAGGACCCAGGACCTTCTTTTTGTGAGGCAGACATGCTAACCACTGCGCCACCATGCCGCCCGTTACAGATGTTTCACTGTGTATAAAATTGACCAAAACAGTAAGAACCGTGGCGATGAACTATGGGTATAGGACAAGAAACATACAAACTGTAAACGAGAGCATGGACCACACAACAACAAACAATAGCAGCAGTCATTCCAGCATTATCCACTTGGGATAATACCAAGCAAACCATTTAGATTGTGCCATTACCGTGAATACTAACTAAAGGTACACTAACTAAAATTTTTGTAGATTATATACTAACCTGTCATTTTTGTTAGCTTTAATGGCTAACTGTTGATATTGCTGATGAACATGAAGATTGCATAACGACTTGTGTTACACTCTGAAGTAGCTAATAACAGAAGATGGCTGCTCCTATTAAATCCAGTAGTTTATAAATTGGGGTGAAATGAAATCTCACCATCTATTAACATTAACTTTGTTTGATGCCACAGCCATCCGTGACCAGGAGTCCATGGGAGCTAATTGGCCGCGCTCTCACGGGAGGAAGGGATGGCATATGCTCACTTCCCTGTCACTCACAGCGATCACCAGCCAATCACGGGCGTCTGTGAGCTCATTCGTACGAGGGAATTGGATACGACTAAAAATTAAGGGGAGAAAAAAAATGTTAAATAAAAAACAAAAAACTAACTTTGTGTGTGTCGATGTGTGTAGCAGAGGCCACTGTTGGAGGCAGGAAAACGGATTCCGTCGTGGAGCGGCCGGCCCATCTGGATGGAAAAGATGGTGTTGGGCCGAGTCAAAGTGCCACACACCTTTAATGTGCACACGTACACACGACCCACCATCTGCCAGTACTGCAAACGGCTTCTCAAGGGCTTGTTCCGACAGGGCATGCAGTGCAAGGGTACAACTTTACCTTTTATATTTAAAGAAAATGCATATTATTAGGAATACATACTAAAAACGTACCAAGTGCTGATATGGAAAAACAAATACATTTATGGTGCTACCAGTAACAGTGACTGCAATACTTCACCACAAAGACTTTTTTCTGTAATAATGCATCCAATTGTGATTTATTCCTCACTTGAGCTGTGGTAAATGAAACCAATGTAGCATAATTTGTTAGCATACTGCGTAATGATGCTAAAGTAATCTCTGACATGCTTTCCTCATTCAGACTGCAAATTCAATTGCCATAAAAGATGTGCGTCGAAAGTGCCGAGAGACTGCCTGGGTGAGGTCGTGTTTAATGGAGGTGAGCAGTTTGTTAGCACGTTCACACTTTTTAATATGGGTCTATCACAGGGGCAGAAACTGAATCCTCGTGTGTGTGTGTGTGTGTGTGTGTGTGTGTGTGTGCAGAGCCAGCCAGCCCAGGGATCGACTCGGAGGCCACGATGGAGGTCGATAGCAGTGATGTGAACAGTGAGAGCAGTCGAGGCATGGACGACACCGAGGAGGCGATCACTCCTGAGGACATGGACGCTCCCTTCATGGATGGGGAAAAGGACGATGAAACTGTGAAAGCTATCAGGTGATTATGTACATATAGTCATCCTTTCTTCTCAGGTCTTGGACACCTTTTCAACTTTGTCTTTTTAAAAAATGACTCTTATAAAATGTTTTTTTGTAAAAGTTTTTTTAGGATAAAAAAAGCACTTTATTTAAATGTTCAACGGATGCTGTCATGAAACTTGCATCAGTAGTGTCTAAGCTATTGTACTATACTAGTATTACAATAGCACTTCTCTTTGAATTAGTCGTACACACAGTACTGGCAGACTTCTATCTGTGGACTTGGGGTTACAGTGTTTACATACAAATAATACAACATAATACATTGTTATCAACATAATACAACATGATACATTGTTGGTTTTTTGATTTCTATCCTGGAATGAAGGTAACTGCCTTATTCGGTAAATGAGATGCAGCGTAAGGCTCTGGGTTATGGCTATGGGTAATCGGGGGTTGTAAGTGGTGAAACGGATAAAAAACGTGGAAATCCGCTGCTGAAAAATCCAGTTTCATCTGACCAGCAACCAGCAGTCCAAAACATGGATAAATGCTGGTAAGGAAACAGTTTCTGAATTAAAGCTACTGATTCAACATTGTAAACAAATTATTCTGAGGAAAATTACACAACGATAAAGCAATTAGGGGGGAAAAAAACATTTGTTGACCCTCCAGTTTAAGATAACCAGCTCCAAGCTTTCAAAACTCAGTCCAAGCTGAACAATCAAGTTGTTTTCCAACTTCTTGAACTGGTTAACAAATGTTTGTCTAGAAAGTCGCAATAGCAGCAGTAATTTAGAAACTGTTTCCATCATCAGCTTTTAGTTGTGGGCAGCACGGCGGTGAGTAGCTCGCCAGACCATCACAGGGCCAACACACACACACACACACACACACACACACACACACACACAAAACCATTCTCACTCACATGCACACCTAGGGTCAATTTGGAACAGCCAATTAGCCTAATGTGCATGTCTTTGGACTGTGGGAGGAAACTGAAATACTTGGACCAAACCCACGCAAGCACGGGGAGATTATACAAACTTTACACAGAAACACCCCTCGCTGAGCCAAGGACTTAAACCCAGGACCTTCTTGCTGTGAAGCAGATGTGCTAACTACTTTACCACCATGCCGCCCACAATGTAACACTGCACTGATAGGGTAAGTGTGTGTGTGATATCTGTGTGTGTAAAACACCTTCGGAAACCATTTCAGTCAGAATTGACATTTAGATTTGGGATCATTCTGTATACCTGTATATTTTGCTGACATTCTCTGACATGTCTGTGTGTCCTCTCTGTAGTCCATCCACCAGCAGTAACATCCCACTGATGCGAGTGGTTCAGTCCATCAAGCACACCAAGAGACGCAGCTCCACTTTAGTGAAGGAAGGATGGATGGTGCACTACACCAGCCGAGACAACCTGGTGAGACACGTGACGTAGTATAGAATTACAGGTGACAAAAAAAATCCTTCGGTTGGTGTTTTAAAGATGGCGGTGAAGAGCACCGCCTAATACACCACTCCAGAATCTTTACGAGGTGTCTGATTGGAAGAGTGCAGCATGACAAACCTTTTAACACCATTTGACACCTATCTGTATAAATGAGGCAATATTTTTAAACAATGTCAGGATTGTGTGTACAGGAGTGAGAAATCAAGTTGCTGTGCCAGTGTTAACAGCTTTATGAGTCGCTTGTTGCTGATTGTTGCTCGCTGATTGCTGTTTTTTAGAGAAAGAGACATTACTGGAGGCTGGACAGCAAAAGTTTGACACTTTTCCAAAATGATTCTGGAGCCAAGTACTACAAGGTAAAACCCACTGCCGCAGCAGATGAATTCTGTGGCACCATGCAAGGAAAGGACAACCCACAAAATATTCATTTTGAGAAAAAAAAACAAGATGAGTTTTTGTTTTTCTAAAATTAAAATTTATTTTTAAAAAAATCAACTAAACTTGGGAAATGGCATCTTTCTATGAGATGACCATTGTGCAAAATGTATGTAAAGTAAAATTTATCCCAATCAGGCATTTTCAGAGCAAATATATAACAACCCCAGGATTTCTTTTTAATCGATAGAATACAACAATACTCCTGAAATTAAAAATATTCCCTGCAATAACCCAATAACCCATTCCAAACTCCATACAAAAATGCCCCTTACTTCCGTATTTTCAGTGTTTTATGGTTGGTCAAAGCAATCTAAGTATTAAGTGAATGATAGAGAATTAAGCAGCTCAACTTACCTTTCTCAGTCTCCCTTAAAACACTGTTAAAAGACAAAGATCTTGCTGCTGAGTTCTGCCTTTTCATGGGCACCACCATCTTGAAACTGTGGGTTATCTGCTTCTTTCATGGAAATGGACAACTATCAATATGCTTTGAACTGCTAGTGACACCTATTGTCATTTGAATGAACTAATACTGCTCTAACAATTTTATAGATTGTACTATGATGCCTAAGGTCTACAATAGTGCACTGGACTCACTTTTAATGGTCAAGTGGGTTATCTGGTTCTTGCATGGTGCCACAGAATTCTCTTGTTGGTATTATTTTTTTAAACATTTGTATCCAGATTAATACTCATAGCTTTCTTTTGGCTTTAATATCTGGATTATCATTTTTAACCTTTTCTTTTGTTTAGGCTGTATGCAATGATTGTACTATAGATCTTCACACCTTATACATTTTTGTGTTTTACATTTGTAAACTGGAAAAAGAAAAGATCAGATTTTTTTTGCAAGGTAAAGTATTCATGGCTTAATTGTTTTTCTTTTTTTTTTAATTTTTGTTTTATATACATCCCTAAACTCTCTGACACTATACATATGCCTCCTGGTTCTGCCTCCTTAGCTTTCTATAGCTATAAACATGGCCCCGCCTCCACGGCAGTCTTGCACTATACAAATGCCTCCACTTCCTGGAGCTATACACCTGGTCCCGCCTCCTCATCTCCCTATACCTATAAACATAGCCCGCCATTACATTTACACATTACATTTACATTTACAGCATTTAGCAGACGCCCTTATCCAGAGCGACTTACAGAAGTGCTTTAAACTTTTGCACTATACACATGCCTCTTATACTCTTAGTCCCGCCTCCATAGCTCTCTATAGCTGTAAACATGGCCTCGTCTCATGGCTCTCTGATATTAAATACATGCCCCCACCTCTGGGTGCTCTATACCCGGTCCCGCCTCCTCGGTTCTCCATGGCTATAAACATGATCCCGCCCCTTCAGCTTTCTGGACCTATACTCATGGCCCTGTCATCCTAAGTTATACATCTCGTCACACCTGATACCTTCCCTCTGCCCTCGAGAGATCTTCACTGGCTCCGCCCATTAAAACATTCCAGTTTGTGAGATGTTGCAGTTATATTGTAAATTTGCACTTTTATCAGCGTAAACAGAATGAAGGCTTTAAACATGTACACTGTAATTCGTAATCACGACATGAACACGACATGAACTTGATGTAAATGTCTTGTAGCTGTGTAAGACTTGTAAGACTTTTGTTTATTAGGCTTACTACTGAGTTGGGATTATTTTTATTACATTTCTCACTGTGGAATTTATGTCCTTAAATTATTCTGGAAAGGGGAAAAATATAGATTTTAATTTCCTCAAAGAAAAAAATATATATATATCGCAATTTTTAGAATGAGCCAGTAGGAACAATACATACTACGTTCAAACTTTCAACTCCAAGCATCAACATCATAACATCAACTGGATGCTTTTAAATACAAGCAACATGAAACCATCATCAGAATATTTTTGTATATCTGGAGTGAAACTGCGAAGGGAAAATGATGCACTTCTGAAGTTTCCTTTATATAATTCACCTACTATTTCTGTTAAAATACCCAGACTGCTGTCTGTGTGTGTGTGACACTTTTAACGCCTCTCTCGCAGACAGGCATGGCTATGGGTGGACTTGTGTCTCTCTCTCTCCCTTCCCTCTCTCCCTCTCTGTTGTTTTCTTTCTAGTTCTCTTCATACTTAACTCTACACCTCCCAGCCATCTCTTTCTCCTCTTCCTTTTTTCATTTATCATAACTAACCATGTGACCTCTCAAAGCCTTTTAGAATATGACCCCTGCCTTTGAACTGTGATTAGGAAATGTGAGAGAGAGAGAGAGAGAGAGAGAGAGAGAGAGAGAGAGAGATAGAGTCAGGGTGGGGGTCTTCCCGCTCTCCACAAACTCAGGCGGGGTGTTGCTCAGACTGGCAGGCCGCCAACATGGCTCGTGCCCGTCCTGCCCTGTAATCCGGCGCCCTCTCATGTGGCGCTCGGCTCTGACCACAGGCAGCCTGGCTCCTATTGGCTGCTTCTGCACTCCTTCCCTCTTAAACAGGCTTCTCTTCACGGGCGGGTTGGCCTCAAGGAAGGAAGGTGGGATTTTTTTTGGTGTGGAACTGAAAGAAAAGCCCTCAGTTCATTTTTGGGTATAGTATTTGAGATGGAGGGTAGCGAGTTACAGATCAGCTTTCTTTCTTCTTGAAGCCAACCTGGAATAGGACTCAACCTTTTCTGCCTTGGTGTGTGCGTGTGTGTGTGTGTGTGTGTGTGTGTGTGTGTGTGATCCAGGAGATCCCGCTGTCAGAGATCTTGCAGGTGGAGTTGGCGCAGGACTTCAGTAGCCTGGCACAGGGAGGAAATCCACACTGCTTTGAGATTATCACAGACAGCATGGTGTATTATGTAGGGGAGAACATGGGCATGCAGCACACCAGCGCCACGCTTGCAGCATCTGGGGTCGGTCTGGAGGTAGCACATGCCTGGGAGAAAGCCATCCGCCAAGCCCTGATGCCCGTCACCCCTCAGCAAAGTGTGTGTAGCAGCCACGGCCAGGGAAAAGACCATAGTGAGTAATACATACAAACAATAGCTGTCAAAGAGACAAAGTGATTCTTTTGTGTTCCAGTACTTCCTGCATATTGTTAGAATTATTCCCATATTGTTGTAGCTGTGACTTTTGTCCAGCATTTTTAGGATAATATTGCTGTCAGTGCAGTTATAAATGTATGATGCCTTTAACAAAGAAAAGAATATTCATTATATAATACTTATATGAGATGTACATATTATTTACTATTGTAAATATAATGAAAACTTGAGAATGTAAATATAACTTGCTTAGATACACTGACTAAATATACATGAGGATTTTATTATTATTTTTGCATCATTATGGTATTTGATATATAAAGGGAAAGAAAATCAAAGTAAGAATGAAATGAAAGGAGAGAAGTGTAATAAAGGCTTAATGAAGAAAAAGGGGGGAAAAGGGAGTAAGAAAGAAAATAATGGACAGAGACCGGATGAAAAAAATAATGGATGCTGGACATTTTCGACTGGAAATTGGAAGTTTAATTCATTTTTTAAAAGTCTAATCTGATAAAGGAGATAAAATCCCATTTAATACATTCCCTGGAACAAATATATCCACAATATCAATATTGTCCATACTGAACATCAGTAGTATATTGTACAAGTGTATAATGATTATTAGTATATACTACAAGGAAATGGCTATATCTGACTGGAATGCTAGCTGGAGGGTAATAGAGATTATTATCATTCAAAATATTTTCTCATTTTTGATTGGTGGAAAGTCACCAATTCTTGGTATTTTTTTAAACGAGTCGACTTATCCATCATTGACATCGGATAAGTTGAATTCATTTATTCATTTTCTGAGCCGCTTAATCGTAATTAGGGTCGCAGGGAGGCTGGCGCCCATCTCAGCCGACTCTGGGCGAGGGCAGAGTACACCCTGGACAGCTCGCCAGGCCATCACAGGAAGGAAACACGCCAATGACAATGCAGCCTACTCTTTACAAAAGTCAGCAATGGTTCTTTTACATACCTCTCACCACAGACAGTGAGAGACATGGTTGGCCTTTGATAACCCAGTTTGCTGCTCTGGGGTCAGCAGTGACAACCCAGTTATAGTGGGGCTTGAACCCCCGACCTTTGGATCAGTAATCCAGCCAGTAACCCAGCATTTTATTCAAACTTTGAATGAGCTTTGAAAGATGCGGTCATGAAGGAACAACAGGTACAATCATTTTCACGCTTTAAAAATGGAAAAATATACCATAAAAAATTTGTGTTAGTTTCCTTTTATTATGTGTTCACATAGTAGATACAAAAACTCTGAATGGTTTAAAAAGACATCATTACAGGCCACTGTTATGCTCTGCTGGCGGAGGACATGCAGCTTACCTGCCTCTGTTATGCTTAAAATATGTAAGAATACACTATAAAAATAATGTTTTGGTTTGTTTTTACTATGTATCGGTGTAGTGTATACTAGAATTTTCTGTGAGATTAAAAAGATGCTGTTATGGAGTGTGTGTGTGCTTTGCTCGTGTGACACACGGTACTCGCCTGTCACTGTCATGCTGAAAATATCTTTGAAAATCCCAAAGTCTCATTTTAATGTGATTTTTTTGTTTGTTTGTTTGTTTTTATTCCCTTGTAGCACTTAAACAATTATTTGCCTCAGCCTTGGTGGAGGTTTACATCGAAGTCTCCTTTGGTGAATAATTGTTAATCAGTACATACCTGCACTATACTAATGGCTGGCATTTTTTGTGTGTTTGACCCAGCTACAATCCAGTTCACTTACCCTAATGGTGGCTGAATTTGGCTAAATCCATAGTTCCCACATTAGATATTACAGCTACCCAAGATAACCTGGGAGCTGTAGGACTCTGTCCCCAAACTGCCCTGTCCTACCCCTTCCCCAACATTGCGTTTTGACAAAACACAGTGCAAGAGTGCAAGTCACAGCGATTCTCTACATTGCTTCTTAATGAACTAGCTAGAAAAAGAAAAGGTCAGGGTAATTTTAAATCGCAGCTGATTTAATGAAAACCATGATTCACAAATTATATGTTGGAGGATCACTGGGAGTGTCAACTCTTAAACTCCGAGAGCTGTCTTTTTGTCCAGATTTGACATATACACTCTTATAGCTACATACATTTCCTGTTAATTTCACTATAATTACTGAATGATTTATAACAGCCATGGAATGATATGGTTTGGGGTAAATAACTGAATAATTAGCTGTGAGATTAAGACTTTTGGGCTGGGGGTCTGCAGGGGGCTGACTCTGACTGCCCTAATGACTCGAGGTAGCCTGTAGTGGCATAGCTGAAATTATCTAATTATGAAAAAAAGCATATGTTGCCTATTACACACCAGAATAAAGGCTGCGGGTGACCCAAAAGAATAAACTGTGGGAGCGGGCGGATTTTGCTTTCATGCGGGTAGGAGCAGGCGGTCAAATATGAAGTTAGTGGGTTAAATTATCTTAACTCACATTGTTTTAACATGGCTACTGCACTGGGCAGAAGTAACTGCTTTATCATGGTCAGCATTTGTAAAGAAGCTCAAATCTGCAAGCCTTTCTGTGTTGAGTCTGCATGTTCTCCCCATGCCTGTGAGGCTCTCAGGTTACTTTGATTTCCTCCTTCAGACCAATGACATGCACATTAGATCATCTGGCTACACTAAATTGCCCATAGGTGTGAAAATGAGTGTGAATGATTGCTCATGTCTGTGTTTGCGCTGAAAAAGATGAGTGACCTTTGGAGGGTGTACCCTTTCTCCCACCCAGGGTCAGCTGGGATTGGCTCCAGCTTTCCCTGTGACCCTCAGTAGATAAGCGTTATAGATAATGGGTAGATGGAAAGGTCAACACTGTGCACGATTGTTTGGACTTCAAGGGGGAGTGAAAACCCTTGGTCAGAATTCCTTCAGGAAGGCAGGATTGGTCAGACTTCCCTGGGGATTGAGAACGATTGGTCAGGAATCCTTCTGGAAGTTAGGATTGGTCAGAATTTCTGCGGGGAGGCTGGATTGGTCAGACTTCCCTGGGGGTTGAGAACGATTGGTCAGAATTGCTTGGAGAAGAGATCACAAGTTCGAATCCAGATTGATGCCACAGCCATCCGTGACTGGGAGTCCATGGGAGCTAACCAGCCGAGGGAGGGAGGGATGACATACGCTCAATTCCCTGTCACTTACAGCGATCACCAGCCAATCATGAGCGTCTGTGTGCTCATTCGTACGAGGGGGTGGATAGCGATTTCCTTCCAAGTGTGTTAGACCGCCTCCGAATGCGCATGCGCAACAGTTTGAAAAAAGTTGGGTGGTGGGCATTGCATGTTACGGAGGGGGCATGTGCATGTTTGCGCCCCTCCTTGGTTAGTGGTGGTTGTGTGATAGGGAATGCAATACTTGATGGGTGGGAATTAGATATGACTAAATTGGAGAAAAATATGGGGGGAAATCAAAAAAAAAAAAACAGAAAAGAAAAAGAATTTCTGGGGAAGGCAGGATTGGACCGAATTCCTACAACACTTGGCATAGTCATTCAGAAATCCCTGGGAATGGAGATCCAGATGAGGCAGGACTTATGAGAATTCCTTTATGAGCAGATAGGACTGGTCAAGGTTCATTCAGGAGAAGTTGGATGTGGTCATACTTTCTTCAGGGGTGGGTAGATTGGTCAGAATTCCTTCAGGAATTTGCAGATATGCTTAGAATTCATTTATTGGTCAGAACGTTTTCAGAAGTCAAAATGATTGTCAAAGTTTCTTTAGTATCAGCCAGGACTGGGCAGAATTCCTTTAGGACTGGACAAAATTGCTCTGAATTTCTCTAGAAACGGGCCGGATTGGTTATATTTCTGTCAGCAAGCAAATTCTTAGCTATAACCTTAATAGGACACACAGTGCCATTTTTTCAAGGACAGATTGACCTCTCTGTCCTTATGTGTTGTAGCTTTGTGTGTGTTTCTTTAGCCATCAAATCTAACCTGGGAGAAGAGTGACAGCTTTCTATAGAGACCATACATTCATTTATTTATTCATTTTCTAAGCCACCTAATCCTAATTAGAGTCGCGGGAGGATGGTCCCTATCTCAGCTGGCTCTGGGAGAGGGCGGGGTACACCCTGAACAGCTTGCCAGGCCATTATAGGGCCAACACACAACTATGGACATTCACACTCACATATAGGGGCTACTTGGAACTGCCAATCAGCCTACTGTACATGTTTTTAGACTGTGGGAGGAAACCAGAGTACCTGGAGGAAACCCACACAAGCAAGGGGAGAACATGCAAACTTCACACAAAAACATTATATGTACGTAATGTTTATCATTTGTACATTATATACAAATGGTAAACAACAGTAGCTTGAGTTTTATCAGAAGTGTTTTATGTTAATATACAAGCAAGAAAAAAAAATAGTGTAATTAAAGTAAAACAAATGTGAGGCGAATGTGCTAACCACTGCGCAACCATGCCGCCCTTCTATAGAGACCAGTGATGCCTTTTTTTCCAAAATATGTATTTTGTTGATCTCACCAGACTAACTTAATTATTGCTCATGACTTCTATGTGATACTGTGTGTTTAAAATTGGATAAAGGCTCGATGTGGTGTTCTGCTTCAGCAAATACGCCTGGTTTAGCTGCTAGGCCTTGTGGCTCTGTACTTGTGTTTAAACACAAAATTAAAGGTCAGAGAGGCGTGTGGCAGTGCACATGAGCTTCAGTGGAGCCAAACTGCTGTCTGTGTATATTAGAAACAATGCTTAAATCTATATTGTCTTGTAATTTGTGTTAAAAAGAAAAGAAATGAAAAGAAAATCAGAATCTGTGTTTTTATGGGGTGTAACAGAGTTCGTGTTTGCATTCAGTGATTGATGCGGTTTAGTGGAGCAAGAAGTAAAAAATTATACAAAAAAATCCTGGGTGCATGGTGATGTAGCCAAAAACTATAAATAATGGCACCTAAAAGTCATTTTAGCTTGTTAGAAGATAAGAGACAAAGTATTTTAAGTCATTTTTTTTCTGATGAGGTGTGTACATCACCAGTGCCATGAATAGCATTGCTACAGTCGCTCTGCTCTGTGGCAGTTTCAATCCGAGAATGTATAGTGTTGTATTCACATACAAGATTCTTTCTAATATCTGCGGATACTACATAAAGTTACATTTGCACACTTGTTTTGAATTTTTTTTCAGAAGAGCTGTCCATCAGCATCTCAGTATCCAACTCACAGATTACAGAGAACGTGGTGAGTGTGTCCTGCCTGTTGTTGCTCATTTTTTCATTTCCATTCCACTCACCTGACTCATTTGTCGAATCGCTTAATCCTACTATTAGGGTCACGGGGAACAGGAATTTATCACTCACTTCCTCACTCACTCACTCACTTGCCAAACTGCTTACTCCTATTAGAGTCACAGGGAGGCTCGAGCCCTATTTCAGTCCACACTGGCCGAAGGTGGGGTACACTCTGAACAGCTCGCCAGACCATCGCAGGGCCAACACACACGCAACCATTCACACTCACACCTAGGGGGCAATTTGGAACAGCCAGTTAACCTAACGTGCATATCTTTGGACTGTGGGAGGAAACCGGACTGCCCGGAGGAAACCCATGCAAGCACGGAGAAAACATGCAAACTCCACACAAAAACATACAAACCCAGGACTTGAATCTAGGACCTTCTTGCTGTGAGGTGGACGTGCTAACCACTATGCCACCGTGCCACCCCATTTAGATTCCAAATTTCCATATTTTAAACAGGATAAAGCTACCATAACCATAAGGATTAATGTGTATGCAGTAAGGCAGGCCTGAAATGATGGCAAACATCCACAGAGATGCATGTCTGTGCCAAGAGCAACTTAATGAGGCACCGCCATGGTCCCGATCCCTCACAACCGTTTACCTTGACATGCAACTTGCCACAGTGTAGAAAAAAGTTAACTACTCTGCCACTAACATCAGCTTTACAAAACTTTGTACTGCAGTGTAGGTTTACGTTGTAGGTTTACTTCACCGGACCTACTTACATTAAACAAACCTTAAGTTTCAATTCTAACATCAGACTTCAGTTATTTCATTGTTTACAGGACATTGTTTTATTTAAAGCTATAACCTGGAGTCTTACTGAAAGTGCTGTCTCTTTTAAAGGATATCAGCTCTGTCTACCAGATCTTCGCTGATGAAGTCCTGGGATCAGGACAGTTTGGGATTGTGTATGGAGGTAAGTGGATTTTTGGAGGATCCTGGCTTAATACAATGGGGCATAATACAGAGCCTTGAGGATCACCTATACAAAATAATGCAAAGTCTATAGGTGACACAGATGTGCATAGTTTACATAGCACTGTAGGAGACAATCAACACTTGGTAGCAACACAGTAGTCAGTATTTTTAACTAGTTCAGATATTGCAGAATATTATGTGCAAATGATAAACAACAATAGTTTGAGTTGTTGTATCAGAAATGTATTATTCATTCATTTATTCATCTTCTTCCGCTTGTTCCGGGGTCGGGTCGCGGGGGCTGCAGCCCAAGCAGTGACTCCCAGACGTTCCTTTCCTCAGCCACTTCCTCCAGCTTTTCCGGGGGGGTGCCAAGGCGTTCCCAGACGAGCCGAGAGATGTAGTCCCTCCAGCGTGTTCTGGGTCGGCCCCGGGGTCTCCTCCCGGTCGGACATGCCCGAAACAC
>JAQMYF010000017.1:6023021-6034008 GCA_030014195.1 Neosilurus mollespiculum
CCCCGACAACATAGCTCCCAGGATCATTAGGACACTCAAACCCCTCCACCACGATAAGGTGGCGATTCGAGGAGGGGAGAAATGTATTATGTAGCTGAAAAAAACCCCCACTTCAAATAAAGTAAAATACATAAATAATATGAAGTCACAAAATATTTTTTACCAGCTGTGTTTATACAATGCAACTTGCAATAGCCAAGTGAAATGTATAGTAGCAACAGTCACGGAAAATAAATACATAAGTAAATAAATAAATCACTGAGATTGTTGAAGGAGGGAAACAGACTTGCAGGTAAATAAAGTGTTCGTGGCGCAAACACCAAAATCAAAAGCTTTTTAAATGGATACTTAAACTTACAGTGACCTATCTAAAGTAAATAGTCATCACAATTTTTTAAGCATTTATACAGAGATATACATGTACAAGGTAGCAAAGTTGTAGATACCTCACAGCAGTACATGAACTCACTCTGAGCCTCTCTGAAATATCAGTTTCCTTACTGATTAAAGCAGAACCAAAAGATCTAAAGAAACCAAAGGATATACAGGGCTAAACATGAGAGGACTAAACACCTAGAGACTAAGAAAATCAAGAGCATGTAGGGGCTTCATGCTCACACCAGTTTAGCGTCCTGAATACATTTGTATAGTCCCCTAATGAGCCGCTTAAATTCCAGCACATGCACCAGCTTACCTACGCTTCTACACCAGCTTACCTACGCTTCTACACAACTGGCTGAGCCTCCAGGGATAAGTTGAAGGTGCGCTGTAGTTCTTCCGCCTTGTAAACCCAGAAGTGCTGAGAATGAGGCTTTATGTGTTGAATATAGATGAGGGGGAGACTGTGACATAGACCGATTTAGACCAATCAATCAATAAACAAACAAACAAACATAACGGTTTTAGATTTTTCTTAGGAAAAAGTAGCAAGTTCAAATCTGCAGAAGAACTGTGTAAGATTCCCAGTAACAGCATGCCAGCTTAGCAATTATATAACTACCCAAATTTTACTGATATTTTTGCACTGATTTTTTGTTTTGAATTTGTTTAATTTATTACAGTTTTCTGTTTTTCATAGTATTCTGCTTTTATGTAGTAACATCATTATATAGTCACAGAATTTGTCTGCATGTGCCTTAGACTTTATTCACAGTACACAGTACTTTATTCACAGTAAGTGCTTTTAGAGAAACAAGAAGGCCTTGTTTTTTTTACTCCGTGCTATACAAATAAGCTTTTAGTAGTGGAACTCTTCTGTGTTTTCTCCTAATGAGTTCATTCACTCTGAAACAATATTGCACACTGATGGAAACAGACAGGCCTCAGCACCAGACCGTTTTACTTGAAATGCACTTTGTTAATGGCAGTCGCGCCATTTTCTTTTGTGTTTTTCACTGAAAGGCAAGCACAGGAAAACAAAACGAGACGTCGCCATTAAGGTCATAGACAAGATGCGTTTCCCCACCAAGCAGGAGAGCCAGTTGAGGAACGAAGTCGCCATATTACAGGTATAAACGAATTTATTAACTAAACAATTGTCCGTTTTACATTTCTGCAGTGTTGGATGTACAGGTACATTCATCGCAATGTTGACTTATTATTCAAAGCAAATATATCTTTACATTAAAAAATACCCTCTGGCCACACTGACAGTCTTTTGCTCTCTTGGCATCCTTCAGAATCTTCACCACCCAGGTATCGTAAACCTAGAGTGCATGTTTGAGACTCCTGAGCGGGTATTTGTCGTCATGGAGAAGCTCCATGGAGATATGTTGGAGATGATCTTGTCCAGTGAAAAGAGTCGGCTTCCAGAACGGCTCACTAAGTTTCTAGTGACTCAGGTGACGAGCGAGACCTGTGTATAAAAGACAATTATTTGTGCTGTAGAACTTTAGCAATATGCTTTAAAAGCAGTTGGATATATTACAAGTCAGAATAGATAAAAAAAAAAGTCCATCAACACTGACTACCTACTAAGTAGCTTAAGCTTATCTGAGTCCCAGCATGTATCTATTGATTTCCACCAGATTTTAGTCGCTCTGAGACACCTCCATTTCAAGAACATTGTACACTGTGATTTGAAACCGGAGAACGTACTTCTGGCATCGGCAGAACCTTTTCCCCAGGTGAGCACAGGCTTTTAAACCACAATCATTGCATTTATCACATTAGAAGACTTATGTCTTTAAAAATGAACACCCTGCACTTCTTTACACTAACTGTAGGTGAAGCTGTGTGACTTTGGCTTTGCCCGTATCATCGGAGAGAAGTCGTTTAGGCGCTCGGTAGTGGGCACTCCGGCATATCTGGCTCCTGAGGTGCTGCGTAGTAAAGGCTACAACCGCTCTCTGGACATGTGGTCAGTAGGCGTCATTGTCTATGTAAGTCTGAGTGGCACCTTCCCCTTTAACGAGGATGAGGACATTAATGACCAGATCCAGAATGCTGCCTTCATGTACCCGCCCAACCCCTGGAAGGAGATCTCTGGAGAAGGTAGGAGGCTGCAGAGACATAACGACACGGAGACAAGGGTGTATCTATCATTTTAGCTAAGGTGGAGGAGGAAGGCTTTTCTTGAAAGCCAAAAGTGTATTTAAGTGTAATCAAGTGCCAGGATCTGTAGTTATAAGTATTTATATATGGTACTGTCCATCATTGTGGGGCAGTGGTGGCCCGGTGGTAGGGTGATGGCTTACTGATCCGAAGGTCAGGGGTTCAAGTCAAACTATCACCGAGTTGTCACTGCTATCCCCCAGTGCAGCTAACTGGGTTATCAAAGGCCTGCCATGTCTTTCACTGTGTGAGGTGGGAGGCATGTAAAAGAACCATTGCTGACTTTCGAAAAGAGTAGGCTGCTTTGCCGTCAGCGTGTTTCTGCCCTGCGATGGCCTGGCAAGCTGTCCAGGGTGTACTCTGCCCTCGCCCAAAGTCGGCTTGAAATGGGTTCCAGCTGCTCCACAACTCTAATTAAGATTAAGCGGTTCAACTATCCAGCATTGTTAAGCCTAAATATGTACTGAATATGATCAAAGGTTTGGATGTATAAAAATTTCCTTTTGTTTTTTCTTGCACCAGCAATTGACTTAATCAACAACTTGCTTCAAGTGAAGATGAGGAAGCGCTTCAGTGTAGACAAGTCTCTCAGCCATCCATGGCTTCAGGTATGGAGTACTGTTAGGTTTTACCTTTTTGATTTTGTGTACACTGAATATTACAAGAAAAGACATGAATGCATGCAGACAGAGAACTCTCCCACATGGTCAGTTTTAAACTCCAAACATTATCAATCCCCCACCCCACCGTTTCAGAGGTTTCCTTACCTCACCGGGCCTAGGAAGGAAACAGGAACACAGCACACACATGGGTGCTTGTTGGGTGTTTTTCTCTGATTTTTAGGGGTTAAATACACAGACAGTCATTGTGGTAAGGCAACATATGATTGGTCAATTCTAAGAAAGCGTGACGTGTAGCTCACATGAAAGGCTAGTTAGAGAGTGGTCTTCTGTAGAGGCGTGGCTGGTTACAATGTGTCCATCTGCGAAGGTGCAGTCTTTCTGATTGCAACACGTGAGCCTTTACTTATAAAAGAAAACAAATAGTTTGGGCCAAGTTTTAGCCAACAAGTACCTAGCTTTGGGAACAAAGTGCCTTGGGAGACCCCTTAGCTACCTGTTCAGGATGTACCCCGCTTCTCACCTGAAGCTGGGATTGGCTCCGTCCCTCTGACGGTTAAGTGGTATAGATAATGGGTGGATGGAAGGATGAACAAAGGCATATTCTCCCTGTGCTTGTGTGGGTTTCCTCTGGGTACTCCGGTTTCCTCTGATCATCCAAACACAGACATATTAGGTGAAATGGCTACTCTAAATTCCCTATAGGTGTAATTGTGAGTGTGAATTGCAGCCTGAAGTCAACTGGGATTGGCTCACGCTTCCCTTAAGGTCCTGCCAGTAAAATAGTATAGATAATGAATTTAGTCCAATTTGGGTTTTCACCAAAACATGGTGGAATTGCTTTATTTACCTTTTAAACCTTGCCTAGGCAGTTTAATAAGCAATGTAGTTTGCATAAAAATGTATAAAGAAGTCTGGAAGTTTGACTAAAACATACCTCTTTCCTGCATTTCCGACAGGACTATCAGACATGGTTAGACCTGCGGGAGTTTGAGACGCGGCGAGGCGAACGCTACATCACACATGAGAGTGATGACGCACGCTGGGAGGAATACGCAGATGAAAGAAACCTCCCCTATCCCAAACACTTCATCATGGCACCCAACTTGGAGGACATGGAGGAGGACCCCTAGAGGCCCCGGAAGACCCAAAACATCCGCTTCTAAATGTCTGAGCGGCTCTTTAAGACCTTTTCTTCTGGTGATCTGCTCACTCAACGTAGAGTGTAGAGACTGGCAGAATTAAATCGAGGGAGTGTAATTGATCTGCCTGACGAAGCACACTTAGAGTGGACAGGCAGGGATTAGGAACATAGCATCTGTGAAGAGTAACTATGGATCTGTGCACTAGGACACGGCGCACGCTTTCTGGTTGTTCTCTTTTCCTAACATTCCAGAGACGTGACATGACGTTTGCTTTCCCCTCTGTGTCCTTTCAAGTCTTTTTCAGCAGTATAGCATTTTTGGAATGAACTGTAACTACCAGTTACACTGCCATTCCACCCACCTCAGGCGCTATGAAGATAAGGTGGAACCGAAAACATAACCGGTAGACGTGGGAACTCTGCAGCCAATGGAGCGATATTTTTCTACTTTCATTGAATCACACAGTTTGAAGCATTCAGATATTTTTACACCATAATTGTTTTATGCAGTTAGGTCTGATTTTGCAGATGAAATGATTCTAAACTGGAACACAAAGCTTGTTTCTACAGTTGGACTTTCTGGTGGAATGAAGAGAATGTGAATAATGGAGGCATTGCAAACACTGACCCTCCTTTATGGAACCTTTAAGAGATCTACGAGGTGTCAGAGATGAAGCTAAACATATGACTTCATGAGTAGCTCTATTTCCAATCCAGGTCTTTATACTGACATCCATGGATTCAGTGTTTTTTTATTGATACTAATGTGAAAGTATTTTGTGGAGTATTATGTTTGCCGATGCCTCCTGGAACACACAGTGTGATAAAAGCCTGTGGATGGAATTTCAGAAAGTAAAGCTATGAAGGAATAAGCAATTGAAGATGATGAGCCTGAGAGTCAGCCACACTCAAACACTACTGGTTTGAAATCAGATCGGATGTGTGTATGGACTGAAACGTCCTAAATACTGAGAACTTGTTGGACAGAAATTGCGGCTATTTTTATTCATTGTTTTTTAAGCATTTCATCTTTATTTAGTTTTTTTTATTACGTAATTTCTTAAATGTTGCTAACTCTCACTGACTGAACCTTTTTTCTTAACACTGTTCCTGAACTGAGATGCTCCGAAATCATTTGAAATGTAAACATTTGTATTTTAAAATAGTTATCTATGACAGAAAGACACACCAGCTTTCCTGGTATGATGCTTTTGTACAATTTCAGGTATTATATCATTATTTTTAATATTTTTCATGTGAATAGGGGTTAAGCTGAACTCAGAAGGACCCTGAGTTAATGAGAAGGAAAACTCTGGCCCTGATGTCATACATATAAGTTGACTTAAGATCACCCTAATTTAATCAAATATTTTATTATTAATACCTTTCAGGGGTGGCGCGGTGGCTCAGTGAGGGTGTTCCCTGTGTGCTTGCGTTAGTTTCATCCAGGTAATCCGGTTTCTTCCCACAGTCCAAATACATGCACATTGGGCTAATAGTCTGTTCCAAATTGCCCCTAGGTGTGAGTGTGAGTGTGAATGGTTGTGTGTGCCCTGCGATGGTCTGGTGGGTCCATGTCTGTGTTCCCCAGTACCCATGTTCCCGAGTGCTTATGTCCCTAACCCTAACCCTAACCCTAACCCTATTAACATTGAACATGTGAAATCACAAATATTCCATTAATTGTTAGTTTGAAGATCCATTAATTTAGTAAGGACTGGGGAACATTGGGTCTGGGGAACATCAGGTCTGGGGAACATTGGGTCTGGGGAACATCAGGTCTGGGGAACATTGGGTTTGGGAAACATCAGGTATGGGGAACATAGGGACTGGGAAACATGGGGCTGAGCCCGGTCTGGCGATGTGTTCTGGGTATACCATGTCTTTGCCCATTGTTGGCTGAGATAGGCTCCAGCCTCCAAACGATCCTAGTAGGAGGAAGCAGTTTGGCAAGTGAGTGAGTGAATGATGAATTCCTGACAGGCAGGCTCAGTGGTGAGAACTGTGGTCTCACATCGAGAAGGATCCAAGTTTGAATCTTGGCCAAGGTCCTTCCTGTGTGGAGTTTGCATGATCTTCTTGTGCTTGCGTAGGTTCCTCTAGGTTTCCGTCCACCATCTAAAACTCATGTACATTAGATCAATGATTAGACAATACTCTAAATTACCCATAGGTGTGGATGGTTGTGGCTGTGTTAGTCTTGCAACAGACTGGTACCTGTTCCGGTTTTACCCCTCCTCTCAGCCAGTTATCTGGGACTGGCTTTAGATTCCCGCAGTGACCCTGACGGATAAGCAATTTAAATAATTGATTGATGGATAATTGGGATTAATTTAAGGCTGCACAATTAATAAGAAAATCTTCAACTTCAAAAGTACTAAAGCGGTGAAAAGAGTGTTTGTGTATCATAAAATCTAAGAGCCAATCAGAATCCAGTATGCAAATACATGCAATATATCACCGGTACATAATTATATTAATGGAGTCTGGAGTCTTTATGAACTACGTCTATACCTATTTCTAGTATCAAATTATTTTTTAATATATTTAAAAAAGATCTGTTTGTATGTTTTTGGTTTCTTAAACAATTTATATTCTGCAATTTTATTTGCCAGTAAAATGTGCACTCTTCTACCCCAAATGTAGTCAGTCAGCTTGCACACGTTTGGTGTTTGTTTGGCTCAGTGATAGTATTTTTACATGAAATTAGCTGTAGAAAATATCATAATGATTGTCTCCCTCAACAGTTATTACTATATGATTATCTGATTTGAGTTGTAACTTCTAATTCCACCTTCAAACTCTCTTAACTTATGCTTACCTGGAGTGACACCATGTGCTATCTGATAAGAAAGAATTTTTTGCTGCTGCTACAGATTTTAGCTCTGTGACATTTTGTTCATTTTTGTAGATCACAGTGTGTAACGTGGTGTCAGAAGCCACAGACACAAACCTGTTGCAGATAATTCAACGTGGTTTCAGACTAAGACAGACAGTTTGAAGTAAACTGATAGCCATGATCTTTTTTATGCTACAACATTATCCTTGTGACTATAGCACAGACCTAAAGAAGCAAACATTGAATCCAAACCTTGCACATAGGGAGGTTGTGTAGATATTATTTCTGAAGTCATTTGATTGTACTTTTAACTGTAGTGGGTGGATTTTACCAGGAAGTCTCTGAATGCTTTGAATTATGGGAATTTTGGAGCACATCCACCAGTGTTTCAGAAACAAAAAAACACGATTGCTGTTTTTCTGTACAGATGATTGGGTCATTCAGAGTGTCCTTTTTTGAGGTTTGTCACTATTGTTCCATATTTCTTTTGTACGTGATTGAAATGGGAGCCATTGCTGATAAATCAAAATGTAATGGAGATCACAGTAGAACAAGCATGTAAAATATGCCTTGGATTACTCACTTGGGGGAGTTGAGAAGATTTGGGAGAATCCTGTATATTTTCATATGTGATATGCTGGAGAGAGATGAAGTGTGGACTTAATCAAGGCCGCCATATTTTTACAGCGTGTAACATTAATGACGTGATCCTGAGAATCTTTGTTTGCCCACGTTGCCACTGGACTGGCAGCAATCATTGTTTTGTATATTTTTAATATTCACATATCTAATAAAAGCTTTCTTCTGTACAGTTTTGTCATGATCAATTGTGAACTGTTACTATTAAAAGAAACAGCTGTCTTCTAAGGTTATTTGATTTTAATTATACATTTCCCTGGGTTTACACTGGGGCACAATTTCTGCAATCTCTGCGATACAAAAAAGCGTGGAGCTCCACGATTAACGAGCAAGCTTGGAGCATGATTGAGGTATAAAAAGGATGCAGGGTGCATCCAAGAGATTAAACTTTACAAGTTCATCCGGATCCCCTACGATGGCGTAACCCCTACGATGGCAAAACCATAAAAAATGCACCAGCTTCCCTCAAGATAATCACGAATCCACCATGTTCCCTCAACATCATCACAAATGCACCAGGTTCAATCAAGATCATCACAAATCCACCAAGTTCCCTCAAGATCACCACGAATCCACCAGGTTCCCTCAAGATCACTACGAATGCACCAGGTTCCCTCAAGATCATCACGAATCCACCAGCTTCCCTCAAGATAATCACGAATCCACCAAGTTCCCTCAAGATCATCACAAATCTACCAAGTTTCCTCAAGATCATCACAAATCCACCAGCTTCCCTCAAGATCATCACGAATCCCCCAAGTTCCCTCAAGATCATCACAAATTTACCAAGTTCCCTCAAGATCATCACGAATCCACCAGCATCCCTCAAGATCATCACAAATCCACCAGCATCCCTCAAGATCATCACAAATCCACCAAGTTCCATCGAGTTCATCACTAATCCACCAGGCTACTTCAAGATCATTACGAATGCACCAGGTTCCCTCAAGATCATCAGGAATCCACTAGCTTCCCTCAAGATCATCACAAATCCACCAGGTTCCCTCAAGATCATCACACACGAACCAGACTCCCTCAAGATCATGACGAATGCACCAGATTCCCTCAGACTCATCACCAATGAACCAGGTTGCCTCAAGATCTTCACAAATCCACCAAATCCCCTTAAGATCATCACGAATCCACCGGGTTTCCTTAAGATCATCACGAATCCACCAGCTTCCCTCAAGATCATCACAAATGAACCAGGTTCCCTCAAGATCATTATGAATGAACCAGGCTCCCTCAAGATCATCACAAACACACCAGGTTCTCTCAAGATCATCACGAATCAATCCCACGACCCCACACGCTCATCACTATTCTCTCAAATCATGGAGATTGTGGACATTGTGCCCGAGTGTAAACCCAGGGTCAATTCAAAAAAAAATTGCGAGAGAAGAGTACTAAGGTTTCAATTTAAAAACATGACACACACACACAAGATTTTTTTTAAACTAGTGATTGTGATCTTTAAAGAACAGTGCTATGATGATGACAATATAATAACCTTTGAAAAAAAAGACTAGGTTTTTGCCATGATGTGAACATTTTTGTCTCAGTATATATAAACTGTTGAAACATTAAAGCAATGAGGTGTTAATAGAATGTAAATCAGACTAAAGCAACTCAATATGACTGTGGCTGAGCTGTGGTTACTTCATGCTGCTCTCAATGGGCTTCATGGTAAATGAACACAGAGGACAGTGGGTGAGGAGCCGACCCACTGAATACTGCCTGCTCACAATCAGAGTCCGAGCATGTGTGTCAGGTAAAGGCTGGATTTATTTCAGGGACTCAGAAACATTCATTAGTCTCAACTTAATAAAATACAGCAGAGGGCAAGTGCTCAGTTTTACTAGAAGATGGTTTACATACAACCGCATGCGTTTATTGTGGGATGGATATTGTGCTACTGATGCTGGGAGGCACGTGTGTGTGTGCTGGATAATCCTGTCAGAACATAGTCCAATGTGATGTGTGTGTGTGTGTGTGTGTGTGTGTGTGTGTGTGTATACTCCCTTTCTCCAATTCAGTTAAATGACTACCAGATGTTGCAGCTCCACGTGGCCTCAATAATCCAGAGAGAGCCAGGGACTCCTCCATCTATCATCCACAGTGACTCTTTGTCTGATCATGTGACTTGGCAAAAGTTTATGCCTTGGTTCACTTACTATAAACTAGAATTTCAAGACTGAGTGAAGATTTAAGTGACAAAGATTTTAAAAATAAATAATAATAATCATATGGTGCATTATAACATAATATAGTATAGTATATGCATCCTGTGCACATAATGTATCTTATTGACCCTAGAAATAAGATAAAATAAGCTTATTAGTTGTTTTTTTTTTCCGGATCCTTACAAGACCCTACAGATTAACAAATAAAGTACATGGTGGTTGTTGTTGCCTTGTATACAGTACATTCAAAAACAGTATGATATTTCTCTATTTCTATAATCCAAGCTATAATTATAGCCAAAATATAATATATACCATATAATTTCTTTTACAGTTGTATTATATAACATTTTAATAAACCTATTTCGTATAATTTTTTAACATTATTCATAAATTTAAAATGTATCGAAAACACCCTGATTTATGTTGTACTACCATAAAATTAATTTGTGAATATAATATATAGTATATCGAACATTTTTACTTTTTTATTCTCTACTACTTTCTTTATTTTCTGGCTTTTCACGCACTTTTAAACACATTACAACCTTTTTGCTATTGAGACCCATCAGTGGTTTGCATCTTGTGGTAAACCGCTTGAGGCCATGTTGGTGTAATTTTCTCTTTATGGTAGTTTTCCTACATATGGCATGTTTTTGATCTGGTTTGTCCTCATGATAAAAAGATTCTTTTAATCAGCTACTACCGTGTGTTGAGTCATTCTCTGCCAGTTCTTTTTCTACTGGTTATCTCACCAGATTATTTTTCACCGGATTCTTTTTTCTCTTTAATTGTTGTGCTGTAAAAAGTAATGTACAGGTCATAAAATTACAAGTGGGGGAAAAAATCTACATGAAGTCAAACTCAAAATGTTAAACTTTTTTAAAAATTTGATTTGTCCTCATCTTTGTTAACTCCTGATTTCAGATAATTAGGAATGAAGTCATTAACCTCTGGGTTTACATACTGTTTCAAACATTTAGTGTGAAAGTTTGTACGGTATATAAAA
>JAQMYF010000017.1:6034499-6048909 GCA_030014195.1 Neosilurus mollespiculum
CCGATCTAAAAATATAAATATTCTTTTTTTAGTCAAAACAGTTTCTGTTTTTTCTTTATTCTAACTCTGATGATCAGAAAATATTTTAAGATACTTTTATACCTAAATTCAAGTAATTCCAAAGGGTTCACTTGCTTTTTCTTTCCACTGTTTATAAACTAGATAAAATTTAGAATTAGTCAAATAATGGAAAAGCCTGGGGTTTGACACTTTAGTGTAGTGTTCTCAAAACCCCAACAGAAGTCCAAGGTTTTCTTGTAGTTTTCTGGGATTCAGTGTTTAGTGATGCAGACAGTGTTTAAAGGCCGCTATAAAACATGATTTCATTTCGGAAAACTGCTCCACAGCAAAATTAGATTCCATCATGAAGGCATAGTGTGATGAGAAACACTAGCCTAGACACAGTGGACGATCCAACATAAACACCACACAGAAAAAGAACTGAGTGGTGGAGCGAACACACGCGTTCACTGACCTTTCATGTGCTACCAGCATGGCATACATGTCAGATCCATGTTGTTGTATAATAGGGCCTGAAGTTAGGTTACGTTACGGTACCTGAATGACGTGTTTGTGCTAATGCTACTAATAAGATTACATTGTCATGGCGTTGTTTTCTATGTCATTAGTACAGAAATTCAAATTAAAAAAAACATACCTCTTCCAAGTCTTCAGACACACGCATGCACTGTCTAACTTGAAGACAAAGTTGAACTTGTAATTATCTAATTAGATCCTGTTGGACATTAGACCTAGTGGAAAGTTCCTGACTTTGTAAATGTAATGATTATCGCAATATTACTTTAGCAAAATTTCAGCAAGCTCTCGAATGTCTAGTAATAATAACATGAACAATATATAGCTCTTCGCCAAAAGTATTAACTTACTGGGACTAGGTGCGCACTCGTGGACTGCGGGCAGACAAACACACACACACATTATTTCATGCATAACGAAAATCGGGGTATCACAGTACCTTCCGTGTAGCTCACACGAAAGGAAGAAATTCTGGATATTATGTTTTAAATTCAGTCTATGAGAAATAAAACACAGCCAGAATTTTGATGAACTCCAATAGAGACAAGGACATTAAATAAACCATCCGTTTATACATTTTAATTTTGTACACAACACACATTTAGATTTTTTAAAAACAAAAACAAAATTGACATCACAGAAAACCCAGTGCCATCATCGCTATCCTGCCTGGTGCCCAGTTATCTGCTACACATCACTTCCATATTGCATGATGGGACAGTCCAGTGGAAAAAAGTGCACTAGACACTTCTCCAGCAACTATAGTTCATCATCTGACTTTTCTCTCTGTACTGCATTTGGTGTCCACTCAGGATAAACATAAGAACAGTACAGACGTGTGCAGTCTATGACATCCCAGTGGAAAAGCAATGACTTTTAAGTCGGATCTCAGTTTAATCCAAGCTCGGTGAATCCAGCGATGGGGAGCGGCGCTTTCCCGTTCCTCCTTCTCTTTATGATGGCTTCTTTTTCCTCCTCTGGCTGAGCCACACGACTGGGATGCAGCAAAGACAAGAACTGGAACCTGTGGCCCATCTTCTCTGGATCGGTCAGCATGGTGTACCCACGAACAAGTTGAGCTCGGGTGGAAGGGTCACTACAACTTCTCAACAGCACCTGAGTGAAGACATCCATTCATTCATGATCTACACCACTTACTACTCAGGGACACAAGGAAAGCTGGAGCCAATCCCAGTTGACTTCAAGCAGGAGGTGGAAGTACACACTAAACAGGTCACCAATCTATTGCAGCTCTAACACAGACACGCACACAGAAACACTCTTCGAATCCCAAACCATCTCGGTGTACTTTTCATAAAGAACATACTGGAGTCATTCTCTTTCAGTGGATGAATATTAATGTGGTTTTGGAGCTTAAGTATAATAATAATAATAAAAATAAGTCATTCATTCATTTTCTAAGCCGCTTAATCCTAATTAGGGTCACGGGGAGGCTGGCGCCCATCTCAGCCAACTCTGGGCAAGGTTGGGTACACCAGGCCATCGCTGGGTCAATATATACACACAATCATTTACACTCACACTTAGGGGCAATTTGGAACAGCCAATTAGCCTACTGTGCATGTTTTTGGACTGCGGAAGGAAACCGGAGTATCCAAAGGAAACCCATGCAAGCACAGGAAGAACATGCAAACTCGACACAGAAACGGCCCAGGAATCGAACCCAGGCCTTCTTGCTGTGAGGAGGACGTGCCAACCACTGTGCCACCAATAATAATAATAATAATAATAATAATCATAAAAAGTTTGTGAAATGTTCTGGAACGAGTATCATATATTATACAACAACTTATGACTATTTGAATCATGGAAATAAACAATGAACCGCATCTACTGCAAGGTTTTCCTAGCTGCAATTGCATTATTTAGACAGCAGAGGGCCTTCAATAGTGGGTATGCCAGGGGTCTCCAGCCCTGTTCCTGCAGACCTACCCTCCTGCAGGTTCCAAACAAATTAAAAACACACCTTTTTAAAATAATCAAGATTTTCCTAAGGCAATAATCGGACAGTCAGGTGTGCATGATTAGGGTTGGAGCCAAAGTCTTCAGGAAGGTAGCTCTCTAGGAACAGAACTGGTGATCATGTTGGTATGCAAATGACATCACTATAGGTTGAAGTCGGTTACACCCTGGTGCGGTTAGACCATCCTCTTTTACACAGCCGGTTTGTGCCTTTTTCCACCTTTTCCTTTCATGTAATCACGTCTGAATCTGCAATTAGGCGCCATTTGATCCATCTTTGATCCAGATCCTATCCCACAACCCTAGTAGGATTGAGCGGTTCACTAAATGAATGAGTAGTGAGTGAAAGAGACTGGTCGAGTGCTATACACTGCTGATATGCATTACGTACACTATGTGTATGATAGAATTAATGTACAAAACATTGTGGAGTGTATTGTGTATGTGATAGTTAATTCTGACCTGCAGGCGTGTGTCAATACCCATGTTCTTCAGAAAGGCTCTCTGTGTAATGGGTCCAAAGCAAACCACCCCGTCTCCAGCCATCTTCCTGAGATAACTAAAGTCAACATCTGCAGTCAGGTCTGCGCTGCCTGGAGCCTCCAGCACATCATGCAATTTGTGTCCTTTAAAACCCTAAAAAAGGGGAAAAAACATCTTAGGCTTCAAATAAGAAATGTTTGGCATCCATAAGAAAAAGTATATGAATCGTATATGTTTGTGGTACACAGCAGGAGTGTTTGTGGGTTAAAATCTATGGACTTTGTGCTATTTTCTCACACACTGACCATGTGCAGAGCTGAGGTTTTCCATTTATAGATATCTAGAACTGGATCATACAGCTTTGAATGCATATAAACAACTGCAATTACTTCCCATGTACATGTTTTCCAAAGATCCATGTAAACTGATGGTAAATTACTCCTACAGAAACAAACACTGTCTTTGTCTGATGGTTTGAAACTCAGATGGACTGAATTAAACTGATCCCATACATCCAAGGGCATTTGAACCCCCAGGGCTCTAATGTCACAGGGCAAAGGGTGGCCATGGCCTCACACTGACTATTAAAACCACACACTGAACAAACTATTCATCGACAGGAAGCTCACTCTGAATGTGTCCGTCTTCGTTCCATTGTGACCATAGTCTGCGATCAGTGCTGCACCCCTGTTCTCTGACACCCGATTGGCCAGCTTCTGAACAATGACTCCGCCTTCAGTGCAAACCTCCACATGCTGCCGCTGCTCATCCGCCTGTACAGTAACGTACAAATGTGAAATAAAAAAAAAAAACAAAACAAAAAAAAAAAAAACCCTGTAATAAGTTAATGGACCACATGAAGAAACTTAAGAGAAATGACTTGCAAGGATGTTAAGACGGTATCATTGGTATCTTCAGTAAGCTTAACCAAGCGCAATGCTAAATGAGATTCAAACAATCAGCGAGATTACAACAATAATTAGTAAATTAATCTGAAACATGCGTAAGCATTGCATTTATAAAAGTCTTAAAGCATGGGTGTAAGCTAGCAACACCATTCTATATTACATGGCTTATATTACTGTTGCCTGGCAACAATTTCTTAACTCCTGAATGAGGAGCATGTTGAACACATCCATGTCTTATTAACAGTCAAAATTTGGAACTTTTCTATCTTGCCCAGTCGAAGTTTGGTTATGAGAAGGATACTGTGCGTAATTAGAGGGTAATCAGAGTTTTGGCAAAGGAATTGTAATCACCGGCATTTGTTGTCTGTTTGTGAACAAAATACTGACCACACCCATGTAAGGATTTTCATGAAACATGGTAGGGACGCTACCATACCTCAGTCCCTAAGATGATTTGATTTTGGAATGTCAGGGGCAAAGGGCAAGGTCAAAGCAAGGTCACAAAGTTTTGGTGGTACACATTTCTCATGTTAAAATTGAAATTGCTTATATGTGGGAAGCAACGTATCACAGACAGATGGAGAACCAAATATCTACTTCTGAATTGCATAATCCCCTTTGAATCTTGAGTAACCTTGAAAGGCCTAATCCAAGGTCATGGGATTTTCAGTGCTTATAAGTTTGAAACAAGTGTCAATAGACAGGCTGTTAATATGGAACACTGATAAGAAACCATATATGGACTTTCAAATAAGAATGACCTTTGACCTTGAGTAGCCTTAAATCCTAGTTATCTCTTAAATCCTTCAAACAGTGTTTTCTTTCACTAATTAGTTCAAATCTACAGAACATACTGTAAGAAAGCTCATGGGTAATTAAAACTAGTACCAATACAGAGGCTGTTACAAGGTACCTTATATATAATTTTTGTTGTTTGGAGTCTTTTCTTAGTTATTTAGCAACATTTTTGAGGGAACTGCTAATATCCGTGACAGTTTAGTTTTTCTGACTTTATTTTTTTCTAACTTTTTTTCCCCCTTGCATTTTTGAACAATCTTGATCCCTTTGGTCTAGTCTGTTAATCATGAGTGACTAAACCACAGTAAATTCTTTGTATTCTTGCCTACCTGGCTAATAAAACTAGCTAGCTTATACTGTATCGTCTTGTTGATTAGTAACACATGTTCTGGCAACCCATGAACAGAAAGCAGGTTGATATTATAACAGTTTGTTTTAATTTTGAACTTATAAATTGATAAACTGTAATTATAGTTGATATTATGTAAAATATAAAAAAAAAAATAATAAAATAAAAATAAAAATAATAATAATAATAATAATAATAATAATACTACTACCACATATACTTGTCAGCCAATCAGAATGTTCCATGGCCATGGTATACTATAAACTGAGAATAGGGCTTAAAGCGAATTCAACATTCAAAGAGTACCGGTACTGCATGAGGTCAGATTTGGCATTCAAACTTCCATTGTTAAACCACAAGGCATGGCTTTAAAGCAGGCATGGACACATGATGTAAGCACTATAAACACTGCCAACTCAAGCACTTCTCTGATGTATGAATCAAATAAGTGCCTTAAATTTAAACCAGATGTTGAATAGTCTGATTAAATGAGCAAATATCTGTATTTTTAAAATAGCATAACTGACAGGATGATGCTTTGCCCTGCCTTTTGCTCAAACATGATTGGCGAGTGCGCAACATTTGGAGATCAGCACAAAGTGCGATACAAGAAGAAATGCGCTCATGATCAGAAGGCTTTTAGAACGCAGGATAATTAATGATGTGGTTCAGTGGTTAAGGTTCTGAATAATCCAAATCCAAAGGTCAGGAGTTCAAGACCCAGTACCACCAACCCACCACTGTTGGGCCCTTGATCAAGGCCTTTAAAACTGCAGTTGTAAAAAATAAAATAAACCCCCCCCTGACAAACGTAAGTCACTCCAGATAAGAGCGTCTGTCAAATGCCATAAATGTAATGTAAGTTATTCAGTGACTGTGAGTTTGATATGATTTAATCGGAATTAATCTAGACTGAAGAAACCAGTGCTGGTGGCCCCTCCGAGTATTTTGCTAGTGAAACTAGATAGCGGCAGTAGTTACTGGTACATCCAGTTTGGTCAAACCAGATATGATTCATTCTTCACTGGACAGTGACATTAGACCATATCGAAGGCTGAAGGCCTGCTTCTCCCTGTAAGGCAATAAAGCAACATGTGGTGGGAAAAACTGTCTAATTCTTGAAAATAAAATATATGTTTTCAACCACCATCTGCTTTCCTAACAAATATTGTTCCTTTTACTGGAATCAATCTTAAATGAAGAGTAAGAAGGCTGGCTAGCCTTTCCCCCCTGTAGTGACATTTCAGTTAATTGGATATGAGGTAGTATCCTAGGAATAGATTAGCCAATCAGAGCCTGAAAATACTAATATCTCATGACCTAGGTTAGAATAAAGACCGTTATTAGAAAGTGAGACAAGATTTGACTCTTTTTTGTGCTGTGAAGCCTTATGAGATATATACATAAGATATAGTATACACAGGTTTGTCATACAAACTACATGAAGAACAAATAAGCATTTGAAGGTTGAGTCCTTACTTGTATGAGTGTAGCAGATGCAAGAGTAGGAGCAGGAAACACCACGAGTCTGAGCTTATCGGGCTTCTCCGGGTCGATATCAACCATCACCTCTCTCCAACCCTTCTCTGTTTTCTTCATTAATAAATCCAAAACACACTTTTATTATTATATACACATAAATGACTCCATAACACTAGTTTTATTACAAAGGATTCATCTTTTCCTTGTCTGAAAGAGCATTCTCTTACTGGATCACTGATTTCCTACTTTCTTGGGATTTTACTGAGCTGTAGCCTGCTGAAAGATGTCTTTTTATTGCTGTAGTATCGCAACACCAGCATTAAAAAGGACGTCTTTCTATAAGAAGTGGTGTATGTGATTAAGGGACTAATGGGCGGGGCTTGTGTCCACATGGTTTGTACCGATTCTTAAGCGGCTCAACACACCGATGATCAAAAAGTGGCAATAAATACAATCATAACACTGAACAATGACATTTTTATTGAACTGATTGGTTGTTTTAAATATATTTTTCATACATATCTGCATCCAAATGTGAGATGCACACTAGATGACACGGGAGTGGATTTTCAGCCCTGCCCTGTCCCAATCCCAATTCATTATAACAGACAGAATAAAAAAAGATCTCCTATCCTATCCGATCCCCAGTCCCACAAGAATGACTCCTTCCCCATTTAAAAAATAAAGAAAACTGTTTATTTACATTACAACTTTATATTCATATATAAAAACTGACCCACTGTTCTTATAATGCCTCTCATGTTGAATTTTTTTTTTCTGTTGACTCCCATTCACTTGATGAACAATGAAACTCCCTCCCGTTCTGTTCAAATCCCACAGCACATCTCATGACCTTCAGGATTCCCTCCCTCAAAAAATCAGCCTCTTATAAACACCCCTAATTTTACCTGAAACTTGTGAATGGGCAGGGCATCGAAAAACTCATGAGCCAAGAATATACTGAATCCTGTTGAAAATAATAACAACAGATAACATTTCATTAGTTACAAAACCAAATCATGCTTTTGGTCACAGCTCAAAATGAACTTCATGACCTGGCAGCTCAGCTCGAATGTTCACTTGTGAAGATGCACCATTGTGTCTTTAACTGTTTTAACTGTTTAAATTAGACTTTAAACACCTATAACCCTGCTGTATAAATAAAATAGTAAATAGTGATAGAAAATGCGTGGTCATTTGCGGCTGTCTCTTTTCATTCTCAAAATGTTCTCAAATTTGTCACATGACATTTGAGGCATCGCATTTTGGTCACCTAGTTTGTGAACTCATGGCAAAAAAAAAAATCAAACATTGAAATTACTGCGAATGTCGTAAACTCTTCTCAAGCAGGCCGCACATGTCTTGAAAAGGTTGCAAAGTTTCGTTTTGCTCATGTTTTGACATGCTAACCACTACGCCACCGTGCCACTCCCTATAAGTAAGTGTTGATGTAGATGAAGCTGGAGATTTGACGCTTCTGATATTTTTTCCCATCGCATAATTTACATGACACATATACAACTTAAATATCATGTGATTTACCCTCAGGACATCACTGGTCAAGAAACCACTTCCTGGCCCGACTTCTACAAGCTGAAATGCTTTTGGTTTTCCTGCAGCCATCCACTCACTTACACATCAGATACCAAGCAACTAGAGAAAAAGAAATAGAATATCTCGCAAACAATTCATAAGTTGGAGATTTCCAAATTTAGAGAAAACTTTGAGACTTGCTGGCATCTGCCATATTCCGTGTACTTTGTCATCATTCGTATTTATTCACATTTTGTTCGGACTAATAAGGTGCAAATAATAAGCGAATGGTTGGAGAACAAAAAGCAAACAAAACGCGACTGATTTACGACAGGAGATTCGCTTTTTTTGCCAAACATCCACAAACCGATTACTTGCCAATTACTCGCAAAGCAGCCGCAAATCCTCCGCGCGACTTTTGTGCGATCTAAGTATGTAAGCCACAAAACATTTAAAATTTGCAAAAAAACAAAACAAAACAAACAAACAAACAAAAAAACCCCCACAAAAAATACATTTGCGTCAGTCTCTTTTCTATCGCACCTCTAGTGTGATTACCCCTTAAATACATTTCCTTGGATTGAGAAAAGAGCTAAAAAAAACCCAACCCTGTTTTGGTAACTATAATGAGAACCTAAGAGCAGTTTTTCATTTCTGTCATTAAACTAGAAAATAGAGATTCGCGACAACCATTACATGAGAGCAGTATGGTGGTAAAAAGTGAACGTTTAAACACTGCAGCAATAAACAGTAAGAAGTTCTTGACTATCAACAGGTTTTTGATGGGATTTACGCACCAATACAGATGGCTCCTATCCACAATAAATGGTTTCTAGTATGCCGTTAGACCTCTATATACACATGTGTATCACTTTTGGAAATATTAAAATTCCTGACCATCCTCTGCACATACCTCTAGGTATATCGTCTATCTCGTGGTACCATGAGACAGGAATTCCGGTGTCCGTGGTGCCAGTGCGGTACGCAGACTCTTCATTACTCACACACACTTGAGTGTTTTCTCCAACCAGACAGTGAGCCTGGACCTCACTAAGCTTCGGGCTCACCTCAACCAGGTGAACAGACACCGACACTCCACAAAGAACTGACTGCAACTGACCAAACACCTGCACCACACACACACACAGACGACCATCATGAAGCAGTCACCACACATAATTATTACAGCGACCACACCACAGCACCAGTGTAGAACATATGGCATTGGTTGTGGTCTCAGGTTGCCCCGACAGCAACTACCTTTCCTCTTCTTCTTTATATATATGAAAATGCCTCAAACAAGACATTACATCTGATTGGTGTTTAATATTGTTGTCGATGAGATTAAGTGTTGCATTAGTCTGAACTAGTGAACACTGTGCATTAATGAAAAATATAATAATCCTGAAAACCTCCACCAAGCTTAAAAAAATAAAGTAGGCCTTGCTGGGTCTGCTGTAATACCACTCTTCTTTAAACACACATCCTATCTCACAATGTTAAACAAGTGTTCGAAAAAATCCTGGATCCAGTATTTGATGTGGATCGTCTCCAAAATCTAATGAAGCCTTTATTTTTTAAATGGTGAAAATTGTAAACAAAACAAACAAAAAATAAAACATAACCTTGTGGGTGAAGGTAACAAAAATAGTAGTAGTAGTAGAAGTAGTAGTAGTACTAATAATAATAATAATAAATGACTGGTGGAGTGAACATAATGACTATCGTAACATTACTTTACGTTAGTACAATTTCCATAAGCTCTCAAGTATGATAGTCTTTTGGGCAGCGGTGGCTTAGTGGTTAAGGCGATGGGTTACTGATCCGAGGGTCAGCGGTTCAATTCCCACTATCACCACTGTTGGGCCCTTGAGCAAGGCCCTTAACCCTTAATTGTTCAGTTGTATAAAAAACAAAAACCAGATAATTGTAAGTCGCTCTGGATAAGAAATGTCTTTATATTTACATAGACAGGAACTTTCCCATAGGTCTAACACCGGGATCTATTTAGATAATTAGAAATTCAACTTCGTCTTCAAGTTAGACAGAGCATGCGTATAGCTGAGAACCAATAACACGCGAAAGGTCAATGAACACATGTGTTCGCTTCACCAGTCCCACTTTAGTACAATTTCCGTAAGCTGTCATTCAGAGTTCCTGTCTATGTAAATGTAATGACTTTAGTAATATCCATTTACTTTAGTACGATTTCTGTAAGCTCTCAAATGTCTACTTATAATAAAATCAACAATATATCACACTTACTAGGACTAAGCGCACACTCGTGGACTGCAGAATGAGTGCAAAATGAGCACATCACAGTACCTTCCACGGAGCTCAAGCAAAAGATAATCACCAAAGCACCATGCTATACAGGAATCATAAAATTTGGCTACTAAAACGCAGAGGCAGGTGAACAAAGCTAATACTTAGCCACGACTTTTTAAAAGTCCATATCAAGCGTATGGTGTAAACAAACAAAAAAAACTTCTTTTTCTACATCCTTCAAGACTATGTTACGGTGCAGGACAGCTAACCTTTTAGCTCTTCACATTTCTGGGTCACTCAAACCATGAAAACTGCTGCCAAACAAACAAACAAACATCAACTTGCTCCACGGTGCCCTCTACTGTTAAATAAATCCTGACCTCTGAATAAAAAGGAGGCTCTCTCTGGATTGTTACGGTTTCTAGGCACCCACATTGGATTTGACATAACACAGTAAATGGTCTCTTACAGGGTTCCACATGAATAATGTGAGGGTTCGATTCACACACACAGCCTTCAATTCATGAATCAGCCTTACTAAATAGTAATTCTTTCATTTTCATTGGTTTCCATGGATACCTGTCCTGACTTTGGACAGACTGACAGTGGCTTGACTTCACATTCAGTGTTGCATAAAGAAGTAGTTGTATGTTCAGCTGTAGTTTATGTTCACTCACACACTCATTTCCAAAACTGATTAATACTATCTGGGTCACAGGGAAGCTGAAGCCTATCTCAGCCAACACTGAGAAAAGGCAGGGTAAATCCTGAACAGCCTTCCAGACCATCACAGGGCCAACATACACAGAAAGACTTGCACTCAAACTCACATTTAGGGGAAATTTGGAACAGCCAACTAACATGAGTTAGATGTGCCCGTCTTTGGACTGTGGGAGGAAACTGGAGTATCCAGAGAAAACCTACACAAGCACAAGGAGAACATGCAAACTCCACACTGAAATGCCCGAGCCCAGGACCCGAATCCAAGACTTTATTGCTGTGAGGTGGACATGCTAACCACTACGCCACCGTGCCACCCCCTATATTAACTGTTGATGTAGATGAAGCTGGAGATTTGACGCTCCATTTTTTTTTCCATGGCATAATGTACATGACACATATACAACTTAAATATCAAGAGCATGCTGTGATTTACCCTCAGGACATCACTGGTCAAGGAGCCACGTCCTGGCCCAAGTTCTACAAGCTGAAATGTTTTGGGTTTTCCTGCAGCCATCCACTCGCTTACACACCAGATACCTAGCAACTAGAGAGAGAGAAATAGAAAGAGAGAAATAGAGAGAGACAGAGAGAGAGACAGAAAGTGAGAGCGATAGAGAGACATCTTCTAAACATCTCTGCATTGCCTCACACAAAACCTTTTCCAGCTATATGTCTCAAACACATACAGTGCAGTTTTTCAGTGATGTAAATTTGCTGATATGGTTTATGACATCACTGAACAAAATAAGTATCATCACACCATTCAGTTATGAATATGGAATTATGTCAAAAATATGATTCTTATACATAAAATAAACTGTTCACTTGGAGCATATAAATATAAAAATAGGTAATATTTAAAAAAATTATATTGTATGACGTAATGTACTTTGAAGCAAGTATTAGTTGTATTACTAAAACAACATCATACAGGCTGTTACTACAACCACAACAACAACATCAATGTGGCTGACTGACTACATTTGGCGGTGGTAATTATAAATCCCTTCCCCCCAAAACTGTTCCACAAATTCAGCATTTCTAAATTTCTGAGAACATCAAACTCAGACTTAAGAAATATATCACAAACCTCTCCAAAAATCTGGCTTATTTCTGGTGATGTGATAAAATCTCCATCAGCTCCCAGCATGTCATTCTTCATATAATATCCCTATTAAAAAGTGCACAAACATTACTTCTGTAAGGAATAAAACACGACATGGGGTATTGCTTCAGAAAAAATAATGAGCAAGTGGTGTGACACATCTAACACCCTGGAGTTCATTATTTATCCATAATAGCACACACCAACATGGTTTATTTCATTTACGCCACAACCATTTGCTCACATTCACACTGTATGATCTTTATGATTTTAAAAGTTTAGCTAGTTATAGTTACAGTTTATGAAACGTCCAATAGAACAGTTATGAATTACAGTACATTATATCAGCTATTGACAATTGCTCCTTCAGCAGCTTCTCTTCTACTCCTTTTAAGTAAAATCCTAAAGAGGACTTTGAAGGAAGCAGAGATGCCACTCATTTACAGTATTCATGATGACGAAAGAAGCGGCATGGTGGTGCAAGGGTTAGCACGGCCGCTTCACAACATGAAGGTCATTGGTTCAGGCGTTTATGTGTGGAGTATGCATGTTCTCCCCGTTCTTGCGTGGGTTTCCTCCAGGTACTCTGGCTTCCTCCCACAGTCTAAAGACATGCACATTAGACTAATTGGCTGTTGCCCCTAGGTGTGTGTGTGCTTACTGTCCTGCAAAGATCGGGTGAGCGGTTTAGGGAGCTTATCTCAGCCTTCGCCCACTGTTGGCTGAGATAGGCTTCAGCCTCCCTGCGAATCTAATAGTAGGACTAAACAGTTCAGCAAATGAGTGAGTGAGAATGATGATGAAAGACCCTGACAGGTACCGAGACTGGGTTAGTAAGGACTTCACGCATGTACTCAGCCACTGTGATGGGACCCGTGGCCGTGATTTTGGACACCAGATGCCTCAGCATGGAGGGATTAGGAGCCTGTTTCTCTGACGAGGAGCAGAAACAGCTTCGGCTCAGCCTCCAGGTGCACTGTACTGGAAAAATATTTTGTGTTATTGTGAACGGAGCATGATAATCCAATAACTTTGAAGTTACACATCAAGATTGTATTATTATTTTAGCAATAATAATGTTATGGCAGCTCATTTTACCCTTTTGTGCATACTGTACATGGAAAATAAAGGGTACAGTGGTCATGAAAACCCTCCTACCATTCAGTGATGGGACAAGAAAGCGCACTGATGTCCTGCTGGTACTGATCATCTTCTGAATTGTCCTCATTTCTTTATGCATAAACTAAGACTAAACAACCTCAGTATTTACAGGAGTTTATGACTCAACTGGTTCATTAAAAGTCTTTTTAATTGAAATTAATGACTCTTCTATCATTATTTCGCAGCAATAAAAACAAAGACTTGTACATCAGAACATATTATACACAAAACACCCTATCCTTTTACTCTTTTGTTTACATCTCAATGCAAAGTTAGTTCAAACAAGCATGTTACCGGAATGTCAGAGTATCACTCTAACACGCATGCGCACTTTTGTGATTCTGATTGGTCTTTGCGAGCTACAATACATTGCTCGTATTGGATACTTTACTCTTTGACCCTTGCTCTAAAAAGTCCTATTATATCATAAAAACAAAAATCTCGCATTAATTTAATAAACATTTTAAACCATGAAATCATTCAAAAAGCATTATAAAAATTTAAATAAAGTAATGGTAATACAATTTGTGAATTTTAATTTTAATCAGTGTACTTAATAATAAATTAGAGCTTTATATCTTCTAGGTCCTGCGCGTCTTCCAACGCGTCTCTCAAATGACTGCGCACTTCTTAGACAACTGCACTATATAGGGCGTTAAATAATACAGCGTGCACCCTATGGTAGTGCACTACATAGCAAACATAGTGTTGTTTGGAACAGAGCCGCCGCGTGTTGACTTTTTTCCAGCATGGCTCCGAAAGGCAAGCGGCGGCCGGAGAAAGCTGTAAGATTAGAACAAGATGAAGAGGACACGGCTGAAAACGAGAACGACGAAGTCGGGAATGAGAAAGATGAGAACGGGGAGGATGAACTTACACTGGACGATGTGCTACGATTGGGAGGCACGAAGGTAAAACTCAGGCGTTCATCCATCCTCAACTCTCTGTCTGTTGAACCCACGTGGAAACCTGGAAGTGCGCAGATGTAGCTGGGTTAAGTTTTATATATATATAGATTTATGTGTGTGTAAGTATATATATATATATACACACACACACACACACACACACACACACACA